>APFE030471924.1:93815-113708 GCA_000404065.3 Pinus taeda | reverse complement strand
ATATATATATGTATTTTTTTTTAAACGCATCGAGAATTGATTTTAAATGTTGTAGATGTTCTTCCCTAGTTTTGTTGTACACTAAAATATCATCCAAATAAACAATGACAAATTTGTATGTAAATTCTTTTAGAACCTTGTTCATTAACCTTATGAAAGTGTTGGGTGCATTAGTAAGACCGAAGGCCATCACAAGCCACTCACACAACCCATGATTTGTTTTAAATGCATTTTCCCACTCATCTCCCTCTTTGATACAAATTTGATGATATCCACATTTTAAATCAATTTTTGAATAATAAAAAATTACTTCACTTAAACAATCTATTAAATGATTAATCCATGGAGTGGAAATCGATCCCTGATGGTAATTTTATTAATTGATCCGGAGTCTGTACACATTCTCTAGCCTTCATCTTTTTTTGGACTTAATACTATCAACACATCATAGGGACTCAAGCTTTCTTTGATGAGACATTTTTCCAATAATTCCTAAACCTGTCTTTTTACTTCTTCATTTTCTTGTGGTGTCATTCTATAAGTAGCTTTATTTGGCAAAGTAAATATCGAAATCAAATCAATATGATGGTTGATACTTCTAACAAGAGGTAAACTGCTTGGTAACTCGCCCACAATAATATTAACAAACTAATCTAAGCAGATGGTTTTTTCCTCTGATAAATCATTTAAATTCATGATGGTAAGAATTACTTGTGTTTTCCCATCTAAGACAAAGTGAAATTCTTCTTTCTTTGTTTTTCGCAATAACCCCTTTCCACTCATAACGAACACACTAAGACCTGCTTCTTCTTTGATTTCTTAATCTGGTAAAGATAAAAACACATGCTTTTTCCCATCCTTTTCAAAAATATAAGTATTACTTTTTCCATCATGTATGGCCTTCCTGTCATATTGCCACAATCTCCCCAATAACACACGAAAATCATCCATTGGCAGTATATCACAAATAATTTCATCCTTATATTTTCTAATCTGAAAATCTACTTTACATTGCTCATTAACCAATACTTTGTGTCCTTTTTGTAGCTAAGATACATCATAAGGATGAGGATGTGTGGTTCTTTTTAAATTTAATTTCTCTACCATTTCTAAAACAACCAAATTATCAGTACTTCTGCCATCAATAACAAGTTTGCAACACTTACCCTTTGACTTACACATGGTTCGAAATAAACTTCTTCTTTGACTTGGTTCTTTAACTTTCTTTTCAACTTTGATCAACACTCTTTTCATTAACAAAGATTCTCCAACTTTAGGGACCTCTTCAAGAACAACTAGATTTTAGTTTTCTTCCATTTCTTCAGCAACATGAACACCTGTCTAACTTGGTGGTGCATTCTCATGATAGTCCCATGACATATGCCCAAGTTTCCCACATCTGAAACATCTAGGCTGATGGTCTGTTCCACGACCTCTACCTTTAGAGAATGATCTTCTCCATGTCGAATCACCTCCTCTTGGTGATTGATTGTTGGAACTTCCTTCATCTTCTCTTTTTGTAGATTGCATTCTTCCTCTTCCAATATGTGGTCCTTTTGCCTCCTGCATGAATCCTTCCTCGGTTCCTCTGATTTTGTTTTCTAGAAAGCTTTTTTTCTACATTCAAGGTAGCCTAGTATGCATATTCAACAATTGTTAAAAACAATAAGCCAATTTCATCTTGAATTTCAACTACCAAACCATCAATATATCTAGTAACTTTGTTAGCATCATCTTCTACTTGACCAACTTTGATGTTCAATTTATAAAACTCCTATGTGTATTCTTTAACTAACATGGACTTGTGTTTAAGATTTTTTATATGTCTAAAAATATTAATCTGATATTATTTGGGTAAAAATTTACCTTTGATTTTTCCCACAATTTTGTCCTAATCTTTGGTCTTAGCTTTTCCTTTCATCTTTCACTCAACTGTACTGCAGCCCACCAGAGTGCAGCGTGGTCTTTTAATTTGGTTACTGCATACTTAACTCACTTATCGACTTCAACATCTCCATAATCAAAATATTTGTGAAGAGAATTTATCCAATCCATTAATATATTAGCATTTAAATTACCTTCATATGGAAAAAACTCCATCTTTGGTATGGGAATTATCTTAGCAAACATCTTAATCACCTTTACATCTTCTAATTCTTTCGGTTCTTCATTACAGGAAGAATTTTCTCCAACATCACTTACATCTCCTGCATTAGTTTCTCTCCTTGGTGTAGTCTCCATAGTTGCTACTCTCTCTCAAAATATTCTTACTTCAGCTTGCAAAGCCACATTTGATACAGGTCTCCCTCGACTTTCTCCTTGACTATCTACCATTCTTCTTTTTAATTAAAAGAAATATGTTATGATACCAAAAATGATGTTGACATGGTCCTTACAATACCCCTACTTAACTATTTTCGTCCCAAACTTATAAGAACAAAACCCTCTTATTCAAAACCCAAAGAAAACCTTTAAAATCCACTTTATTAAATTTTTGACAAATTGGCCAACCTATTCTACAATTTCGTGAGGTCAAATTAGGATCCTCTTCCGTTTTTTTTTTAATTATTCGACAAAATTACTAACTCGTTCTACAAATTCACGAGGTTCAAGGTTGGGACTTTTGTGAGGTCAAGGTTCAGGCCGATTCAAAAAGCTTCAAATATGAAAAAGGGCCCACTCTCGATTGGGTTGGGGATGAATAAGGTTGGGACATCAAACTTTCGAGGCTATTGAGATCGAGAAGTTGGGGCTTTTAGGGTTTTGGGCTTCAAAACCAATTTTACCACTTTAACTTAATTTTTGTCTTGATGGCCGACTTTGCGTCGATTTCTATACCCCTGCTTGAAACATAAAGAAATGTCTGTGAATTTGCAAATTATCCATGTAACAACTTTCAATTGAATTCAACACAATGTTGACTATAACGCAACGAGAATTGATCTACAATCGAGAATGCGATGGTCCTCGTTGATCCTGAACTAAACTTGATAGTAAATCTGTATTTAGTATGGTATTTGACTACGACTATAAGGGTATAAGGGACCAAAATACTTAATGGAGCAGTGGAAAAGTTTTTCTCACTCAGCTATGAGTAATCTTTGGCTTGATATTTACAATTTTGTTGAAGATATGAAGTTCGAAAACTTGGACAATTTTATATATCACATGTAAATTTTACTATGCGATATGAGTGCATCACATGGAAATATCTTTGTGCAGTATAGGGAATATTTCATAAGGAAAATATAATGAGATATAACAAAGACGTTGCCAAAAGAGACAAAGATAGAAGAAATACAAAGGGAATAAATGTGGAGATTTTTGCATGGAAATTAACTTCTCGCAATGTAATGTATCAAGTCATAAATTTTTAGGGTGAGAGACATCACATGGTGGAAAATTAAGAAGGTGCCATAGAGAGAATGTTAAGAAAGGTTAAGGGAAGGACTTATAACATCTTCCAGGTTGAAAGAAAAAATGGATGTGTTATTTTGGTGTGATACATTACATGTAAAATGTTATAGGTGCAACACAACGGGATAAAAGAAGAAAAAACAGAGGGAGAAAGTTGCTTATTGTGTGAAAAGAAAATTTGGTGGGATGCGATGTATTGCACCATAAGCACTTATGGTGTGATGCATTGCAAGAAAGTAAACTTGTGTGTGATGTGATAAAAGTAGTGAGCCTCCTTTATCACAAGAAAATAAGTTTTCTTATGATGCAATAAAGGGAGAAATGTTTTCTTTTCATAGGGAGCAAAATTTTCAGAGGTGCAATATATCACACCATAAAAATATATGGTACAACATGTTACATAAGGAAGTTTCTTTGAAGTTTCAATAAGACTCATCACACAATAAATAAATAAATAAATAAAATAAAAAATAAATGAGTGATAGGCCACAATAAGGAAAGGTTTTAAGGATGTGATGCTATCTCAATTGGTACATGTGGTGCCACGTAGGAGGGAGTGCCACATAAGTCTGATGATTTCATTAAGTAAAGAGAAAATGCCATAACTCCTTGCTTAAAGCTCAAATTGGAGCAAGAATAGAGTCACTTGAAATCTTTCGACAAGTGGAATGTTCAATGCCCTTTTTAGTGGCTTTCGAGAATTGTTAGGAATGACAATTAAGAGAATTAATTGGTTACCCACCTTCCTAACGGCGCTTAAGGGGTCAAATATGCTATAGAAAACTTGCAACCATTATACTATGTGCCGAGTGAGAAACCCACTATGTGTTAAAGGAAAATCTATCACATTTTGGGGAGCACATGCACACGTCATGTAAATCAAAGTATATGAGCCACAATTTTTTTCTTGAAATATTTTTATTCTATAAAGACATAGCTATCTCACATGCTTGAAACTCATTTGTGTGATTTTAACGTGCAATAGGAAATTGTGGTGTCGAGAGATTTTGGAAGCTTGTAGCAAACCAAACAATTTAGCGGAAGGTAGAAGATTAGGATTGCCTATACTACATGAGAAACACATAATTGTAAAGCATAGATCCGGAAAAAGTAGAATCCTATTGTCCACCTGTCTTTATTAATTTCTTACCAGTCAAAAAAACATATCATGTGTTAATATGCACATGCATCAACTAATATATAAAAAAATCAACACCAAACCTTTAATGTCAAAAAACAAATTATCTAAAACAACAAGAACCTTAAGGTGACAAGTTTTGTATACCTTTTTTAATATGGCCATTATTTTAATGGGCATGTCACAGATACACACAACAAGATATTATGAAAGGATACCATGATAGATCACACTTGATTAATTATATGATATGATAATTAATTAATTAAAGGTGTTTCCATTAAGTGCATGCAACTCACGTTGAAGGAATTCAATTGCAAAACATTAAGTAGAAAGGACAGATGCAACAACAATTTGAAATGAATGAATGCTCAGGATAGGAGTCCCATTTCATCAAACTATCATCACTACTTTTTTACGCTAGGGGCACTAGAATCCTTCGCATTGATTGGACCTACAAGTTGCAATCTCCGCCATCCAAGTGGTTCACAAATCAAAATGAAAAGTTATAAATTTAAAATCTCCTTCACTCCCTCAGGCTGCAACTCTCTTTTTCTACGCCTGGGGCTTTTAAACTAATTGTTGCTAAGCGGTCCTATAATTAAATAAAATATTGTCATAATATCACTTCTCAGGTTTATTTGGTTGACATTTAGTCTACTAGAAAAACTCAATTATTTAATTTTTTCAAATTATTTTTTAAATTTTTGTCAAAAATTTGACTAAAATTATAATTTAATTTTATTAATAGAAACTATAACACTATATTTGAAAATTTTTGATGTAGAGGAAATCTTTTGGTATACTGCGTGTTGTTATTGATATGCCTAACGTTTCGGGTGAACACTTCACCCATTTTTAGAGATACTAAGCTTTTGATAATGTGAAGAGTGCTAGACCGATTTTAAATAGAGGATGGAGTTAGAAGTCATTAGGAGGGTGAGAATGATGAGACCATTGGTTATTTTTTTTTTTATTCAAAATATTTAAAAAATTAGAAATTGAATACAAATTAACAAGGGTAAATAATAATAAAAATATATTCAATTTGATAATAGTAAAAAAATGTATTATTTTCATGTTGATAGTAATCCATATCAATCAAAGCACACAGTATACAAGAATATTTCCTCTACATCAAGTTAATTACTATGAAAATATTCATTGTAACATGCTCCTCCCAGATTTACCTAGTTTCACCAGCTTGTCAAGGTAAACATGAGTTGAGGGCTACTATGACCTAACCCAACCTCCTAGGTACAATTAAGGAAGTGGAGTTGACAAACTAAAACTTTACTGACCTTCCTTAGGGGCTACATAACACCTAGAAGCTGAACAACTACTCCTAGTGCCCAAACCCTAAGTTAGAATGCTTTTTTAGTGACCTAGGCTCTTAACTGCATGCATGACAAGGCCTCCATGCAGTTGAGGTCCTCCAATTGCATGGATAAGCCTACCAGGTAGCGATTGTGACCTAAATTCTTCAGTTCAGAGGGTGCAGTGTTGAATCTTGAGCCTAAATTCCAGGTCAGCCTTTAGACCATAGCCCATAGCTCAGTTAGACTTTATAGAATGATAAATAACATTAGGACAAAGCCATTCATACAAAAATTTGATAAAAAAATGTTGACTTAACCAGGCCTAACCATGACAGTCATTTCGTCAAACATACTAAGTACATGTAACCTACAGGTTATGAATGCATATATGAAGACGGGGGTCTGATACATATATGAGAATCATCAAGAAGGTCTAATGCCCTTTCATAATAGTTGCAATAACATGTGTTAGCTCATGCATTCAATAACCATTCATCAACTAAGCAGACATGTCAAGAGCCATAACTAGAACCTGTCATGAAACTATGCTTATAACCATCATATAACCATCATATAACCAGAATAATAACCATGAGAGAACAACAATCAAAGCCACATAATAACAAGCACAAGTACTCATGAAATACAACAATATAAGAGCTCTTATTAGTATATGAAAAAACCAACCAATTCAGGGACTTCCACGTACCATCTGACCATAGATTCAGTTAAACCAAATATTTCTTTCAACCAATCACCCTCGTGCCATATTCCAAGCATGAATGTGGGACTCGAGCATAAACAACTAGGCTTCCAGGATATTAAACCACCTCCACCCTCATGCTCCCGCGATCCCGTCAAAACTAGTCAAGAGATCACTAAGCCCAAAACAAGCTTGGATGCCTTAGAATTTGTTCACCAATACCTTGAGGATTTTTCCTGTCTCCATCCACCTGTTAAGGGATGCCCGAAGATTAAACCAAATCCAACCCCAACCCTTGGGAATTTTCCCGAGACCACCTCACCCGGTTCCAAAACCATTCGACAATCCAAAGCTCAACCTAATAGAAGAACCCCATCACACCACGACTATACGGAAATGGAAAGGTAATGTTGAAACCACTGTCACACCTGTAAAAACCCATGCCAATGACAGAAAACGAACCAAATACACAAATGCATGTGCCATGCATTCACAGACCAACTAGGAAATCATAAATGCAACATGTTACCTGCAAGTCTTCATGTTGAAGCTGCTTGATCCAACCTTTCCTTGCTTTCCTTTGCTTCCTTGTCCTTCCTTTGCTTGCTTGATTGTTTTTCTCTCTTGGTGCTCTTTTCTCTCTAAAACCAATTCCAAAGGCAAACAAACAAAAATCTAAACCAACAAGAGCTGCGAATTGATCCTCATAAGCCTTTTTTATTATTATCATTGAGTCCTTTATTTCCTTCAATTTCCTTTATTTTTCCTTCAATTTTCCTCACATGCAAATTTGTGACCTTTCATCTCCCTTTTCTCCTATTTTCCTTTATTTTCATAAATACATGCCAATTAATGCCTCTTTGCCTTTGCCAATGCCTTTTTCAATTTCCTTAGCCATAATAAACCGAAATGAATACCCATTAGAATGTTTTTCCCAACATTCAACTTATAATATGTGTCCCATGACCTTGGTTTTATTTTTCCTTTATTAACTTTGTTACATGAACTTTAACCCAAAGTTGTTACATTCATGCTAAAATTTAAAAAAAAACACTTTATTTAATTTTTATATTATATAAATTTTTAGAAAAATGAGTAAATCATAACAGTTTATATCAAAAACAAAAATTATATTTATTTTTTTACAAAACACGACTATCATGTTGCAATGTTATTTATAATGGGCATTCTCTCGGGATCCCACACATCGAAATTAATTCAAGGACCAGGAGCAAGAAACTTAGTCATTGATTTATCGTACCCATATATCCAATTTCAACGCAAAATAGACGTGCCACAATTTAAAGAGCTTTTGATTCTTTGCATACAAAAAAAGCAAGGTGATATAAAATCAGGGATTTGATATATTTAAAATGATCAATACTATACATACTTAAGAGATCCATATTATGTTGCCATGTTTGATGGAACCTTTTAGTTTTCTTTATTCATAATATCAGTACATTATTATATGCACTTCACCTTTTCAAAGTATATATACATGTTTCAACTTTTCTTCATTGTTTAGTAATTCTAATTAACAAAATACATGTAGTATATATACATGTTTCAACTTTTCTTCATTGTTTAGTAATTTTAATTAACAAAATACATGTTTTTTATGGATACATTTTTATTTTTTAAAAATAGTATTGTTTTATAAATTTAAAGATAGGGTTATTATTTTTATATATAAAGATTTTCATTTATGTGATGGCAACATCTTTTGGAGAGAAAAAGAGTTGCGTTTGGCAATGGAAAACGAGCAGAGTTAGGGTGGATGGATGAATGGATGCTCCGGTAGAAAGTTGTCACACAGTTGTTTTCTAATCTTGTCCTGGATTCCCATGCGACTAAATCATTTAACCCACAGAAGGATTGGTTGGGTCATTTTAAAAATAGGTTTCATGTGAATTAACAACAGACCATTCTGAAATTATTTATGAAGCCATTGATTTGAGAGTTTTGTGATCCATATCGCTATTTAGAATGTATTTCAGATTAATCATATCATTGGTTTTGAGTCAACATTTCGAACCATCTACTGTGGTTCATCCTCAAGACAAGGATTTAACATTCATCATAACAACAAAATAGTATATGAACTATTTATATGGAATTTGAGTCTTGTGATATATCCATTTAGTGAACAATTTTAGAAGGGCAACTTTGAATTGGTATGTAATTTTTATTTTATTTATTTATTTATTTTTCCATTAATTAAGTGATAAATGTTTACCATCAACTTAATATATTTTATAAATTAATAACCTTTTAATAATATAATTAATATTGTGTAATAAAATTAGTGAATTAAAATCACTCTTCACAGAAAATCAAATCTTTATCAAGATAAAATCTTAAAAAATATCTATTATAAATACAGGTAGTTATATATATATTTATATATATAAAATATATATATATATATATATATAATATAAACAAAAAACCATGGTGGTAAGCAAAGTCCAAAAAGCAAAAAGTAATGGACATGCCACCCACGTAACTCTAGTTTTATATAAACTTGTTATTCATAATTAGTGATAATTTGCAAATTTTAAATTTCTATGACCTTATAACCTTTGAAAAGACTAAAAACATGGTATAAAAAGTGTGGTACGAAATTACAAATAAGTTTTCAAACTTTTCATATGTAAGTAACTAATGTCCCTTTCCAATTTCAAGCCCTTTGCATGCATTTTACAATGATATTGATTAGCTTTCCACGCTAGTTTTATGTAAATCCAAATAATGAAATCTATATAAATCCATAGAAAAGCATTATGAACATATCTAGGATGGTGGAAGGGTGAACATGTGAGGATTTTTATTCTATCTAGAATTTGGACAATGTATTTGTACCAACATAGGAGAGAAAACGATAAGTTAGCATAAAACTAATATTCAACGCAATGGCATTTAAAACATGAGAATGTGGGACCTCTATGCGAGGAAATTAATGGAGATGTCGGGGCCAGAGTTTTTATAATTTGGGTCTCGTTTTTCTTTTATAGGTTAGTTTAATGGATATGTCATGGCCAAAGTTTCTATAATTTGGGCCTCGTGTTTCTTTTATAGGTTAGTTTATTTTTTGGAATAGTTTTTATGAATCAGTCTGAAGAGATTTTTGGATAATTATGGAGACCATTGGGTTAAATTTCAAACCTGGTTCCATCCATCCAAAGCTATTTCTAGTCATTTTTCAATCTCACAACAATTAGGTGACTTAAGTAATGACGTTTTTGGGATACCCCGGGCTAGAGGCATCAATTCAAAATAGGACTTCTAATGACTATTGTGAGGTGGGTATACTGGAAAATGGATTTTGCGTGGAAAAAAAGATGTTTTATGGTTAATATTGGTAAGGATATTAATTCCAAAAGTCCTCCTCATCATATGTGCATTCATATTTGGCCATTAGTGATTTCCTTGCTATTTGAAGGTTATAGTGATTTCCTTGCTATTTGAAGGTTATTTCTATCAAAGCTTTTTGCTTGACCAATCTTCTTTTTAGACACTGCGAGGATTTGAACTTGTTGGCTATGGTAGTATTTTGCAAAGGAGGTTTTCAAACCTAGGTGATTTCAAATGTAAGCTTGATTTGGGTTCATCTATTGGCTTTTCATTTGGGTAAACATATTATAGTGTATTTGCTAGTCAGAAGGATGTTATTTCTATTAGGTGTGATGTAGATTGATTGTAGTTAGGTAATATTGTTTTTGTGGTAGATCTTGTTGCTTCTATTTTAGATAATAATACTTGAGCTTCTATAGTTATGAAATTTATTTTTAATGAGGTTTCAAATATGTCGTTGTTAGTTGATGCTGAGAGAGTTGTAAATGATCTGGAGAAAAGGGAGAATCCTTTAGTTAACATATATTGTGAGGCCAAGTTTATTGGGGGGAAATATATTTGGTGAAGCATAATAGGTAGTCAATGTGAGTAGTGGAGGTGGGGAGAAGTTAGAGGGTAATAGGAAGCAGAAGAAATGTGTGAAACAACAAAATTCTCTAGTCAAACTAGTTATAAGGGAGGACATCAAGATACATGAAGTGGGAGTTTTGGCATCTCAAGATTTAGTTGGTATGTTTAATGGAAGGAAAGTGGGTGAATTGATGCTAAAAATTTGGTAGCAAGATTATTGGGCTCCTCAAATTGGGTATATCCCAAAATTCTTTACTCTATTAAGGGGTTGATTAGGGTTCATTCTTAAATCTCAAGATTATGCACATAAGATCTTAGCAAATCCTTAGAGATGGAATTCCATTCCACTTTTTTTCAAATGTTGTTCTCCTTTCTTTGATTCTCATATATAGAGAACGAACCTCACCCATGTATGGATAAAATAGTTTGGTGTTTCTCTTGAGTTTTGGTCATTATAATTTTTTGAACATATAGGCAATGCATTAGGAAATTTCATAGAAGTGGATATGTCTCTTCTAGACATTGGCATAATTTCTATAACCTATATATTGGTAAGCATTAAACTAAGAGAAGGGAATTCTATAGATACACAATTGCACAAAGGAGGTCATTCTTTCCCTCAACTTTTGGACATTTCGGGGGTCCCATTTAGGTGTATCAATTATTGCATGTACAATCATGTGGCTATGGACTATGAACAACCCTTTAAAAAAAAATCTTGGATTTAGAAAGGTGAAATGGTTAAGGAAAAACCAATTTTGGACTTATGTTGTTCGAGTTTATAGATTCTTTGTAGGATGAATATGGGTTGGTGACTCAAAGAGAGTTGTTGGAATTGGGTTTCAAGCTTGTTCAAGAAGTAATGGGGAGTGGGGGCAAAAACATAACATTCTAGTTAGAGTTGGGGGATGAAAGTACCAAATATTTCCATTAGTGCGTTATTCACCAAAAAATTGTTACCACCATTTGGAAATAAAAAGGAATTAAGGAACAATTGCCACTTCTTTTGAGAATATGGAAGTGTTAAATGAACCATTTTAATAATATATAAAAGGTTGAATATGGGTCACTATAGTTGAAGTGTTTAGGATGAATTCCTTATTTCCTAGTTTTGTGAATGAGGTAGAAAATGACAGATTAGGATCTTTCCAAGGAGGAGTTGCAAACTCTTATTCACACTTTTCAAAATAATAACAACTAAGGCCCTGTTGGATGGCTTGGGGAAAATTTCCCATGGTTCGATGAGGTCATTGAAGGAGATCTTATCAGAGTTGTTAAAGAGTCTAAGAGGATTGTGAAGATGTTTATTACTTTTAATATCACTTTTACTACCTTAGTCCCAAAAATATATGACCCCTCCAAATTTAAGGAATTTATACATATTTCTTAATGTAATTATATTTATAAGAATGTGACAAATATTATGGACATGAGAGTTAATTCATTGCTTTTTAGTTCCATATCTAAATTGCATATAATTCATAATGCCTTCCTTCCAAGTTTTGTGTGATTACAATCAAACTCCCAATCACTTAAACAACATTCAATAAATATCATATAAGATGGAACTTAATTAACACATATATGGGCTCTGCGAGTGGTAGCACAATTGGAAAAAAGCATGTTGGAAAACCCTTGTGAATCCAAGTGACCAGAAGTTCAATCCCCTAGGACATGTCTCACCAGTCAGAACTAAAAAAATAAAAAAATTAAAAATTAACACATATATGGGATGGAAATTATTTAAACACATCTAAAATGACTTTATTTGACATGGGAAAAGAAACCAATCCACACTATGTCAAGGAAATGTACATGTAGATTGGAAACACTAAATGCCAAAATTGACAAGGGGGTAATAAATCAAAAGTTCATATTGTACTTTGGTGGCATATATTACTAGCCCACAATGTCTAGACCAAGCACATACCCAACAGATAGTCCAACGTAGAAAACCCAATTGAACAAATATGGGAAGAGGAAGAGACGACTTCTCTACTCTATCTATGGTTTGGATAGCCTATAAGTTCTTCAAGTTGACTTGTGTAGACCATTCATAGCCTCTCAAGTTTATATATTGATAACGTATATCACCCTAGTAGAGAACACACAACACACGACCTTAAGACTAGCCCCATCATTGTGAATGCGTTCAATAAACAACCATGGGAGACATATGATGAAGGAAGAAACTCAATTTTACTAGCAAATGACTCCAACGTCCAATGAACTTGAAAGAATGAAATTAAAAACACCTTAAAAAGTTGCAATAACTTTGTAGTGGAAACAATTGAGTTCTAATCACACAATGCATTAAATGGTGGGGTGCAGTGAGATTTTGGTGCTCTTTAAACGCTGAAAGGAATGAAACTAAAAAGTAAGTCATGGAGCTACAAGATCCAGATTTGATCATTATATTATCTTCCATCCATCTTGATGTTTTCATAGTGGGAAAATTGGAGGAATCAATTCATAGGATGATTTTTACTAGTGGTCCCAGTTTGGAAAAATTCGGGTGAAAAACTCCAGGAGTCATTTCAAGGACTTAAATGACCACATTTTGCAGTCTAACCTTATATCGCCATAAATTCCATAATATACACACTAATTCCTTTCCAATGGCACAAAAATTGCCTCAATCAAAGCTTGTATGAGAAAGTTATGCCTCCTGGAAGTTGACCTATTGAAATTAACCACCATAATTTGAGAGGATGTCACGTCAACCACTATTATTCATGGAAAAGGGGCTAGCCATGTGATCCTGATGAAGAAGACTCTAGCAAATTCAATATTGTAATTCCAGTTAAGATTTGAAGCGGTCAAACTTAAACCACAAGTAGGCTATCAAGTTGTGCCATAACCTGGCCACTAGAAGGGAAAGCAGTCCCATTCTATTTGAGTGCATTTTTTTCCATAGATGAGAAAAGTAGTAGGATATCAATTTGTGTTGTAACCTAGCCACTAGAAGGGAAAGGGGTCACATTTTATTTGAGTGCATATTTTTCCATAGATGAGAAAAGTAGTAGGATATCAAGTTGCGCTGGAAGGGGGAGAGAGAGAGAGAGAGAGAGAGAGAGAGCATGCCTTTTTTATAAAGAAAATCATGAGAGGTATCAGAGAAATTAGTATCAAATTAGGTTCCTTAAGAAGCAACCTAACATTTGGGAGGAATACCTCAAAGGGACCAACACACACACACACACACACATAGAGAGAGAGAGAGAGAGAGCATGGCTTTTTTATAAGGAAAACCAATTGAGGTATCAGAGCAATTAGTATCAAAGTAGGTTCCTTCAGAAGCAACCTAACATTTGGGAGGAAGATCTCAAAGGGATCAACAGAGAGAGAGAGAGAGAGGGAGCAAACATGAATTTTTTGTAAAGAAGATCATGATAGGTATCAAAGCAATTAATATCAAAGTAGGTTCCTTTAGAAGCAACCTAACATCTGGAAGGAAGATCTCAAAGGGATCAAGAACCATCGAGAGAGAGAGAGAGAGAGAGAAAACATGCCTTTTTTATAAATAAAATCATGAGAGGTATCAAAGCAATTGGTATCAAAGTAGGTTCCTTCAAAAGCAACCTAACATCTCGGAGAAAGATCTCAAAGGGATCAACAACTATATATATATATATAGAGAGAGAGAGCAAACATGCCTTTTTTATAAATAAAATCATGAGAGGTATCAAAGCAGGTTCCTTCAGAAGCAACCTAACATCTTGGAGGAATATCTCAATGGGATAAACAACCAATCAAGATGGTTCTTGTAAAAACATAGCCCCACTATTTGATGGAACAAATTATACTTTCTGGAAGATAAGGATGCAGACATATTTGATGTATCTTGGTCTTGACATTTGGTTATTTTTTGTGGAATATTATAAAGTTCCTAGAACTCTTCCAACTAATCAAGATGATAAAAAGGCCTTTATAAATAATGCAAAAGTAATGCATGCCATTTTGATTTGGGATAATGTTCATAAAATTTGGGCTAAGCTTCATGGCATTTGGGATAAGCTTCATGGCATTTGGGATAAGCTTCATAAAAGTTATGAAGGAGATGAAAAGGTAAAAAATGCAAAGCTTCAAACTAATAGAAGACAAATTTGAGAGATTGAGATAAATGAAGTAGAAGATATTGGAGGCTTCTTCCTCAGTGTATATGAGATTGTAAATATTATTAGTATTACTAGGGGAATTGGAGAAGAAATTGATGAATCAATTATTGTACAAAAGGTGTTGAGATCTATTCCCTTGAGATTTAATGCAAAGGTTCAACTATTGAAGAAATGAAAGATTTGGAAAGCATGAAAATGGATAAATTGAATGGGATCCTCACTACAAATGAACGAGGACAGAAAAAGTGAAGTTGAGACCAAAGGAAGTAGCTTTCAAGGCATCAAATAAGACAAGAAGACACAAAGCCCGTGATTACTCCAAATATGATTTAGATGCAAAAGAAGTTGAATTTTCAGTTATGATTGAGATGCAAAAGATGTTGATTTTTTTAGAAAGTTGAAAAGAGGATATGGAAAGTACAAAGTTAAGCATAAATTTATGTGTTTTAATTGTGGTAAAATAGGTCATTTTTCTACTTCCATATGTAAAGTGAGAAGACAAAGATAATGAAGAAGAGTATAAAAATAGAAGCAAATATCATAGACACAAAAAGGGAAGATTCACAAAGAAAAAAAGTTCTTATTCATACAATATATTTATGCTTTTCAAGGGAGTGAGGGATATACATTTGATGTTGAGAAAGAAGATTTCCTATTCATAGCCATCGATGTTCAAAATACCGATCAAGAAAATTAAGTTAACCAAAAATATAAATCAAATTTAGGGGAAGAATATATTGATGGAGAAGTAAATCTTGAGGCAAAACTTGTCAGTACCTTAGATGAAATATATATACTCAAAGGAAAGATTAAAGAGCGGAAGGACCTATTGCAAAAATAAGAAAAGGAGGACCATAATTCTAATGAAGAAACAATCATCCTCCTAATGAAAAAACTAGAATAGGAAAAAGGAATAGAGGAAGTATTCAGAAGCTAGTTGAAAGAAAATCAAGAAAATTGTGAGAAGCTAAAAACAAAAGTTATCTCTTTAGGAAAGGAACCAGAAAAGGAAAAAACTAAGTTGAATCAAAGTTTGAAAATTGGAAAAGGTATTAGAACCTTAGATGACATTCTCAATTGTTAGAGGTATTTTTTCTTTAAAATAGATCTTGGTTGTAAAGAAAATAATGAGACTTCCAAGGGAGAATCAAGCATAATGACATCATACAATGAATGCAAAGAAGAATATAAAATCTTTTCTAATGTTCTCATGAGTTATATTATCAATGAAAGCAGTTCCAAGAAAGGAGGCGAGGAGTAGTAGAAACATGAATTCTCAGAAGACTTTATCAACAATACAAGTAACATTAGAAATGAAGTTAAGGACTAGGAGAGACATGACCCATTAACAATACAAGCAACACAAGATATAGAGTTAAGGATCAATAGAAACTTTATTTTTATCACAAATACAACCAAAATGGGTTCAGAACAATTATCTCTCCAAGAAGGCCTTTCAAATTCAAGTATCAAAATGTTTTCAAGGGTTATTTCTTATATTATAATTTTTTGGTCGTAAAGCAATGGATTGTAGAGCATATGTAAGGAATGCTTATATGAGAGATATATACAAAGAATCCTATAAGCCTTCAAGACATGTGTTAGTTTTTGTAGCATCAATTAGGTGTTCTAGTCTTGACTTTGTTAGAGAGGCTAAGGGACACAAGATCTCCAAAACTTAGAAAAAGTTTTGGGAGAAAACACCCAAAGACAACTCAATTAAGTTAATTGATCAATAATTAAATATTTCCTAAGTCTAACTTAGGAAAACTGATTAATTAACAACATTTAATTGAAAAAGGTGAGAATGCTCTAGGAACTCACACATATTGAATTCGAGATGATCTTAGCCATTGATAGGGATTTAATCATGGTCATTGGTTCACCAACGAGAGATTATAAGAGCAACTCAATGGGGATGGAGATGAAACACTTGTGAGGTCAGGTTCCTTGGCAGATCGAGCTACCCATTTGCAAATATCGAGCAAGGGAGAGAAGTTCAAGCCAGAAGAGAGAAGCACACACAGAGGAAGGAATTTCCAGATTTTCCTTAAGGGTTTCCAGATTTAGTTTTTTGGAGGAAAACTTAGACTTCCATTATAGAAGGCAATAGTGGTAGGAAAAATTGTGCATTCCAAGAGGGAGTGTAGTAGTAGACTAAGCAATCGAGTAGAAAAAGGGAGGAGATTCCTATTTATTTTCCCATTTTTTATTTTTGCATAAATGGCCTTAGCAGGACTTTGAGATTGGGATAGGCTACATGGAGCCTCAAATTATTGTATATAGAAAACCACAATATCTTTCCTACTAGATGAACATGGTTTGAAGACACATGCAGAGAGAGTTGTAGCCATACCTACAGACCCACAACAATTACAGAACTATGATAAAGAGATGGCCAAGGCAAAGCGATTGATCCTTGATGGTGTTCAAGATCATATATTCTCACTCTTAGTGGCCAATAATACAACCAAATAAATGTGGGATGCAGTTGCTATGCTTTTTTAGAGTCCTTCTGAGAATCATAAGATGTTCTTGAAAGAGAAGTAGAGGACCACCAGGATTCATAAGGGTGAATGAGTCACTCCTTATCTCACTAGAACTCAAAATGTTTGAGATGAGCTTGCTGCAAATTGAGAAGCACCTCATGAGAGTAAGCTAGTGTGTACAACTCTCAATGATTTCACCCCTGAGTGAGCTACTTTTTTCGAAAGTATCAATGGACGAAATAATCTACCAGGTTGGGATCAATTGTGGGCTGATTTAACACAGGAGGAGATGAGGCTTGCTTTGGTTGAGAGCATCATCAACAATAGCAGTAGTAAATGACTGCAGGATGTGAAGGACGAGGAAAATCTAGCCCTTGCATCAAAGAGGAAGGCAAAGAAAAGTCCCAATTAGGGACAAGGCTTATAGGGAGGAGAAAAGAAGAAGAAAGATCCATCAAATATCAAACGCTTCAGGTGTGGTGAATTTAGTCACTACAGTACTCAATGTCCCAATAGAAAGAAGGATAAGAAGGATAAGTGGGAGCAGGCAACAACTTCGACAATTTGTCTTCCAAGTTGGAGGATGAATTCACCTGGTATGTAGTTATACCTCAAGGAGAGAGGTGGGTAGCGATTGAGCTATAGACCCCATAGTTGCAGAGATTTGGGCAGGGTCCATGGAGGAGTAACAATAATTGCAAGTTACTCCTTATATGGATCATTACCATTGCTAGAAGGGCCCAAAGTATTTAGTTGTATATGGATCAATGTTTAGGATGGCACAATCATATCTTGAGGGATACTTGTAGAGTTAGTTGCATTCGGATGCTTAGGGGCATAAAGAAGTTGCATTGCAGACAATGTGAGAATGATCTAGACACTGACACAGATTAAGTTTGAGATGATCTTAGTCATTGATATGGATTTAATCATGGTTGTTAGTTCACCAACGAAAGATTATAAGAGAGATTCGATGGGGATGGATATGAAACATTTGTGAGGATGAGTTCCTTGGCAGATCGAGCTACCCAGTTGTAGAGATAGAGAAAGGGAGAGAAGCTCAAGCCAGAAGGGATGTAGAGACAAAGTGGAAGTAAAGATAGTGATTTTGGAGGAGTTTCCAATTCCGAAGAGGCAATGATAGAGAGGTCGATTTATTCTATTCAGAGTCTACACAGGGGTTGCGCATAAGCCTCAAGGAAACAAATCGATTCAACTTAGGAGAGGGTTAATTCAATTGTTGTAGGCAAATATTTTCATCATAATGCACAAAAAACCAATTCCAAAGGTATAGTCAACCAAGACACCATATTTTGAGCAGTTCCAGAGGCAGAGCGAGTAGAGCCTGTGCACTGCGTAGAGGTTCATAAAGGGGCAATTGAAGTAGCCGATTTTGTCAGATTTTAGAGCCAAGACCAGGTGTGGAGTTGAGGTATTTGCCTCACAAATATTTTTGCTAGATATTTGTTGTTGGATTGCTAGTTTGACATCCATATTATACTCGGAAATTTCACTGCTTCATAATAATAATAAAACCCTCATCTACTGCACTAATTTTCCCACATTAAGCTTTTTCGGGGACATTTTTCCAAAAATAATGGTGTCATTTTTATTGTGTGTGTGCTCTATATTTCTTAGTTCCTACCTTATTTTCCATGACGTTTTTATTGTGAAGGAATTGCATTGTGATGTATTCGTTATTTTGTTGTAATAAAATAAACTGCATAATTTAATTAGTTAGAAGAATAAATCCCAGTTGCTGCATTTCAAAGGAATTTTCACAAAATGGTTATGTGAACAACAAGTCTAGGAGTTTCAATGATAATGTTGTTATAAATCACAAGTCATTTTCTCCCCTATTGGATCATGTTGAATGTTATAAGTGCAATAACTATGGGCACAAGGCAAGTGATTGTAAAAGTAGCAGAATAAGATTTCCTCAACAAAACAAGCAAAAATAATTCACAAAGGTATGGAAGGGGAAGCAAGAAAAATAAGAAGAATGTGGCTGTGCACTTTATGCTCAAAATAAAGAGAGCGAATGGTTTGTTAGTAGTGGATGCTCAAAGCATATGATAGGAGATCGGAGTAAATTTACTACTCTAAAAGAAGAAACAAGAGGCAATGTTATTCTTGAGAATAATGCATTAGTAAGGGTAGATGGAAAGGGCACCATCAATCTTCATGATGGAAGGAATAAAAAAAAAATTGTCTTGTATGTTAAAGTCTTAAAATACAATCTTCTATGTGGTAGTCAAATGTGTGATCAAGGACATGTTCTCATATTTTGTTCTAAAGAATGTGAAATAAAGAAAGTAGGATTATGAATATTAATGGAAATGCAAATAGAACTTCAAGCAATGTATATATCCTAGATGAAGTAAAGGGAGAAGAATGTTGTATGGGGCAACTGAATGAAAGCTGGTTTTGGCATAAAAGGACGAGTCATATTAGTTTTGACAATCTAGTGAAACTCAACAAATCGCGAGCAATGAGAGACATGCCAAAGATTTCAACATTGAATGACACCATTTACAAGCCATGTAAGCATGGAAAATAAACCAAATTCAGCTTCAAGACAAAAGAGTACACATCAACAAACCATTGGAAATTGTTCATATAGACCTTCGTGAGCCAGCAAGAACACAAACATTAAGAGGTGAGAGATATTTTATGCTTCTAATTGATTACTACACAAGAATGACATGGGTTAAGTTGGGATGTGTTATATTCTTTCCACGACTAACCTACGTAGTGAACCGGGGGGTTAGAGGGGGGCGGG
>APFE030471924.1:46033-73297 GCA_000404065.3 Pinus taeda | reverse complement strand
ATTGATGCTGCTATATTGATGATCAATGTAGAGGAGCTTATGTATTGTGTATGTATTCCGCAATAGTACATGATCAGGATAATCTCCATTGAATATGTGTTTATTATTTAAAATTTCTACATGGTATCAGAGCTGTTGATCATCAGATCTACTATTCAGGAAGTGTTTACATTCTATTTCTTCAGGCAGAGTCTGTAATCGGGCCAGGTAACCTCTGGATTCATCCTTCCTTTGGAAGGTGAGATATCCAGTGAATGCCCATATAGTCAATCTCTGTACGAGAAATATTTTGTTCTCACGAATTCTATATCGGAAGCGGTTGAGTTGGTTGCTGGTGGAATTCGAATTTGCAGCAGTTTGGAAGAAAAATGAGGATGATATGTCAGGACTCGACCTTTGAAAGTTTGGAAGAAAAATGAGGATGATATGTTCAAGGGGAGTAGATCCTTTGTTTCTCTTCATTAAAAGAAGAGAATGGCCTCAAAGGAGGCCAAATAAGTCAGGTGCAGGCATAAAACCTCATAAAAGTGAGATGCATATGAATAATGAAGATATGTCCGAGCCCCTTGCTAATTACAAAAATGTATTTTCTTATTTTAAAATATATTAGTGTTGAAGAGAAAGGAGGAGTGCAACCAACATGAGTTCAGGGGGAGTTCACAACAATATCTTATGTTGTGGGAAGAAGAATATGGGCTGCAACAGAAATGTGGAATGATAGGAAGCTCACAGTCAAGTTAGGACCATAGGATCAGTCCCCACGCAGAAGCAAGGAAGCAAATGCAAGAGATCAGAAAGAATTGGCTCAGGGATAGCTGCTTTATTTAGTAGTAGCAGGCAAAAATTGTTATCCTCAGGAAGAAAGATTGTTGAGTAAATGAAGATATGTCCGAGCCCCTTGCTAATTACAAAAATGTATTTTCTTATTTTAAAATATATCAGTGTTGAAGAGAAAGGAGGAGTGCAACCAACATGAGTTTAGGGGGAGTTCACAACAATATGGTCTTGGACATGGACAAAAAATCTTCAATGGAAGAAAAATTATTGGGGTCCAATGTAAGCAACTCATTTTCGAGTTGGTGGGCTCTAATTTTATTTTTAATTCCAAAACTTGAGCTATTTCATTGCTTCATCAGGGGTATCAACTTCTGCGATATGGAATCTAAGGTCTGGAAAAAATAGACATCCCTATCAACCCATGTGCTTGATATTGCTTATTTTCTCATTTGGATACTTTATCTTCATCTTTAGGCTTAGATTCTTGGCCTGAGGCTATTCTATAAAGACCTTTACTTCTAAGTAAATCCACAATGTAGGATAACCATTGGAAGTAGTTGGCGTTGTCAAGAATAACTAGGCATGAAATTTCCATTTTAAAAGAAATTAAAGCTAAAGATACTAAAACTAAGTGTTCCAATGGAAAGATCTCGAAAAATTAGGCTGATTAAAAATAAATGGCTCTGAAAATGGCTTCCGGATGAAGTAGTTATGGCTTTTTGAAGAAAAGTTGTTGAAGATGTTGACGAACTACGTGAATGTTGGGAAGTGATTGATAATGTTATATTTAAAAAAAAAAATCCCTCCCTCTGTCCAAACTTAATATAATTAGCTCATTTTTAAAAAATGATTACTTTATGTGACCCACTTTTATAAATAAGTGAAAGTCACTTTTACAATGGTGCTTTATGAACTACCCACTAAATTGTAACTTAAATAAAAGAATATTTCCGATGTGTCGGAATATCCTAACATGTCCCCTGGGTCCCATTGAGTTTTTAATCCATTAAACCCTCAAATGCTCCCTTTATATGGACGAGCATGCATCCAAGAATCTCCATACGCTCCCATAGGTATGCATGCATCTAGGGACTCTTATCCTCAGACTTGTGCTTGCGACTATGGGATTTGTGCCACTTTTTCAGGCCCAAAGCCAAGGTCACTACCCATAACTCACTGACAGGTTCATAACTAAAAAGTAACAACATAATAATTATACAAATTCAATTACTTGAATAAGGACTTGACTGGAACCCTACTATCCATGACATACATTTTGTCAAACATGTCACAAATATGTAATCTACAGGTTTAAACAACAGACCTAAGCATAGGGGTCTCATACTTTTTTGAGAATTCTAGGAAGCATTGATGCCTTAACACATTAGCTGCAATTTCATATATTAGGCCATAGATACATTGTTCATTCATTTAAAAGTAAAACCATGTTGAGAGCCATACATAGCCACTGTGATAATACATGCTCATAACCAACATAATAAAAAAAATATCAAGGATACCTCAGCCATAGAATCCACATATAAACCAGTACATTTATACATGAAATAACAAGGAGAAATAACCTCATATTAATGATGCAAAGGACAACCAGGTATGGGATTTCCATGAACCACCACACTGTAGACATGGTTGAGCCAGATCTCTCTTCAGCTAGTCACCCCCGTGCCATATTCCAATCATGAATGTGGGATCTCATAAAACACATCAATCAAAACCATCAAGGGCTTCTAGAGGCCAAACCACCTCAACCCATCAAACAATGATTCCACCTCACGGTCAAACATCACAAGACCATCACCAAATTGGTCTCTACCTAAGCCTTCTAGGACTCCAAAGCATTTGTTCCAACCGAGGTTCCAAGACCAGTAAATCAACCCACAACTGATACAAGGCTCTAGAGCATTTGTCCAACCAAGGCTCCAGGTATAGTAACTCAACCCATCAAGGGTTCCAAAGCATTTGTCCAACCAAGGCTCCAGGACTAGTAAATCAACCCACAAATGATATAGGGCTCCAGAGTGTTTGTCCAACCAAGGCTCCAAGGACTATTAACTCAACCCAAGCTAAGGAAACATAAGAACTGCTAGAAAAACAAGGAAACAGACTCACAACACCATGGCTTTCCAAGAAATGGAACGGCTAGGCAAATCCACAGTCAAGTTAGGGAATCCTCCATGTCAATGACAAATCATGACTAATAAACCACATGCATATGCCATGCATGCCAAAACTAGTGAGGAAAGCATACATGCAACTCGATACCTACAAGAAAAACCCATTGTAGTTATTGATCTCGATTTCCTCTTGCGCTTTCCTGCTTTTCCTTTGCCTTCTTGCTCTATAACTCCAAGTATGCCACACTCTCCAAGAGTACTCCAATAAAACTCTAAGTGTCCAAGAGTATGAGAGAGAGAGCTCCAAAACTGAATTGGCAAAAGTATGTGAACTAATCCTTAGAAGCCTTTTTATTAATGAGGCCTTTATTTTCTTCATTTTCCATTATTTTCCTTCGTGTTCCTCCTCACATGGAACCTGTGACCTTTCATCTCCCTTTTCTCCTAATTTCCATTATTTTCGTAAATAAATGTGCCAAAATTCCATTTTTCCTTTCTAAAGTCTTTGCCAATTTCCTTAGCCATTAATCAATCACTAGTGATCCCCATCGCTATGCTTTTTCCCAACATGCAGCTTGGAATACGTGTCCCATCAACCGTGGTTATTATTTTTTCGTTATTAACTTTTATTACATGGAATTTTCACTAGGGTTGTTACAAAACTCTCCCCCTCGGGGGAACATCGTCCTTGGTGTTCAACAAAACCTACAACCAACAAGGATGTTGTAAGCAAAATACACAACCCATGGAGCTTTATAACTTAGCTCGTTGCAATATTTACAATGATCAACCTACTAAGAAGCGAACCAACATGACAACATAACAAGTATGACATAATAATGACATGACACCCATACCGCTTATTGGAGTTGTATAACATAACTCAGGGCGGGATTTACATCCATATACATATGTACATATACCAATCATCACCAAAACTTGTACCAAAAACATATACCAAAAAATCCGCTCAACCAACGAATAAGGAAGGATATATAGCCCGTATTTGATCCGCCACCTCCCATGTAGCTTCATTGAGCCCAAAGTGCTTCCATTTCACTTGAACCTGCTTGATTGCTTGATTTCAAAGCATGAGCATATTTCTCTGCAAAATACACTATATTTCCAATTGGAATTCTCCTTTTGGTTCCACCTGCAATATAGACCAGTCAATCACATGATCAACATATTTAGCATACATCTTAAGAAATGACACATGGAAATCATCATTGAATTTCACTGTCACAGGAAGTTCAAGTCGATATGCTACTAAGCCAATCCTCTCAATAATCCTAAAAGGTCCACAAAACCGGGTTGCTTGCTTGGCACATGATCTAATCTGTAAGGAGATCTTATTCGGTTTGATGCACAATTACACCTGTTCCCCAACATGGAACTCCTTTAGAAACCTATTCTGATCTGCATAACTCTTATACCTATCATGTGCTACTTTCAAATTCTTCTTGATTACCTAGATCTCCCACTCCATGTTTTCCAACATGTCCGATCTAGTCAACACCCTATTAACTAGATCACTCCAACTGATGGGAGTATTACAACTCCTCCCATACAATGCCTCAAATAGACTCATCCTCAAGGATGTTTTATACCTGTTGTTATAAGTGAACTCTACTAGTGGAAGATACTCTTCCCACTTCCACTACTGATGCATCACATACATCCTCAACATGTCCTCCAATATCCTATTGACCCTCTTTGTCTGTCCATCTGTCTGCGAATGATAAGTTGTACTAAAGGCCAACTCTGTGCCTAGACTTGTAAATAACGCCTTCCAAAACTTGGAAGTTAACTTCAGATCCCTATCTGACACAATCTTCTTCGAAACTCCATGCAATCTAACCAAGTCCCTAATGAAGACTTGTGCTACATCACTCGCTGAGAATGTAGAAGTCAATGGAATGAAGTGCATTACCTTTGTCAACATGTCCATCACTACCATGATGGAATCATGTCGTCTCACTATACTAAAAAAACCCGTGATAAAGTCCATGGAAATGAGCTCCCATTTCCACTCTGGAATCAGAATCGACTATATTAGTCCACTTGCATGCTTACACTCTACTTTCACCTGCTGACAATCCAAGTACCTAGCCACAAACTATGCTACATCTCTCTTCAAATTCAACCAATAATAGAATTTATTCACTGTTGTCAGCGTCTTTCGATAATCTGGGTGACCTGAATATGGTTTCGCATGAAACTACCTCAAGATCACCTTCTTGAGCTAACTGCTATCTGTGACATATATCCAGTCCCTAAATCTAACCAATCCATCTGTCATGAGATGATAGTCCACCTCTTGTGCACCTCCATATGTACCTGTACCTCTACCACAACTTGTACATGTACTTGTACCACCACCTGTACCTGTACCATTACCTAAAATTTGTTGCAACTTATGCACAATCTCCATATACCTGACATCTTGCTGACCTGCCTGCAAGATCCTATCCTATAAATCTGTCTCGTAGGAGCTCATAGCTGCTATGTGATTTACCTATATCTGCCTAATAAGAGCATCTTCCACCCTATTCTCCTTACCTTCGATGTACCTCATCTCAAAATCTAACTCACTAATCATGGCCAACCACTGAGCCTACTTGTCATTTAGATTCAGTTGGTCAAATAGATACCACAACCCACTATGATCACTCATCAATATAAAGCCCCTGCCTAGAAGATAGTGCCTCCACATCTTCATTACATGTGTGATCGCTGCCAACTCAAGATCATGTGTTGGGTAGTTATGTTCGTGCTCATTCAGTTTTCGTGACTCATAACATACTACCTTTCCATCTTGCATAAGGACTCCACCAAGTCCTCTCTTGCAAGCATATGTACATACTACAAACTCTTTGTCCATAGCTGCAATCTTTAGCACTGGTGCATGTGTCAACAACTACTTTAACTGCTCAAAACTGGCCACACACTCCTCTTTCCATTCAAACTTCTTACCTTTCCTCTGTAATGATGTGATAGGATAAGAAATATGCGAGAGTTTCCTGATGAACCTCCTGTAATAACATGCTAACCCATTGGAAGATATCACCTCATCCACATTGTTGGGAGCTTCTCATTCCATGATAGCTCTTAGCTTTTCTGGGTCCACTACTATGCCATCCTTGGAAAGAACATGTCCCAAGTAGTGTACCTCAATCTGAAACAAATTGCACTTGCTGAGCTTAGCAAACAACTGATGCTCTCTCAACAATCTCAACACTGCTGCTAAATGCTTGGCATTCTCTTCTTCATTTTTTGAATAGACCAATATATCATCAATAAATACAATAACAAACTTGTCCAAATACAAAGACAACAAACTATTCATCAAGCACATAAAGGTAGTTGGAGCATAAGTTAAACCAAATGGAACTACAAAAAACCCATAATGCCCATACCTGGTCCAAAAAGTTTTCTTGTAGATGTCCTCTTCTTTAATGCGTACCTGATGATATCTTGATCTCAAATCAATCTTCAAGAACACTGTTGCTCCCTTCAACTGGTCAAACAAGTCATCAATCTTATGTAATAGATACCTGTTCTTGGTGGTCACTTTGTTTACTTGTCTTTAATAAATTCATATCCTGAGAGTACCATCCTTCTTCTTCACAAACAATATCGGTGTGCCCCATGGTGCTCAATGGATTTTTCATTACAATCCACCTTGGTTCTATGAAGATACAACCATTCCATGCCCAAAAACATGTTGTATAATCCTGACAGTAATACATTCAAATGTGTTGAGGTAGGCATATCATTCAAATAAAATGTACAAGCTCTTACCCACTGATGAACCCCCTTCTTTGTACCTGTAGCTAACTGCACTAACCAAGACTCTCCATGCACTTCTTTATTCAAACCACACTTGTCCACCGGGTCAGGATTAACATAGCTATAATTATATCTAGGGTCAATCAAAATAGAAACAACTTGATCATAAATATTACCGTCCATCTCAATGATAGATGCTTGATGGTATGCCTATCTGTTATCCAACGCTGCATAGATCCTAGGAATTCTCTGTCCAACATCTCCCATTGTTTGTGCCTCTTGAGCACTGTAGATTTGCTGTCTACTGCCCTGACACTATGGACAATTTCTCCTACAATGCTCTCCTGCACAAGTCCAACATCGCGTGGGATCCTTATTTTGCTACTTAGATCAATGTCCCTATCCTCTTTCAGATGCATTGAACTTCTTAAATGGCGGTTCATTCTATTTATTACCTATACCTCAAGGTCCTACTCGCTTCTTATCCCATTTTCCTATGTTCCTTGCATTACCTTTCCAGTCTAGCTTAGTCTTAGATATGTGCTTCGATTGCTCATAGCAATGCTTTAGATTTCAGAGGGCCTCCTCCAATGATCTAGGCTCATCGAACTCAATCATGTATTTGAATGCAATCGGTAACCCACTAGTGAATCTTTGAATCTTGGCCTTCTCCTCCTTGAGGTAAGGCACATACCTCAATAGCTCCAATAACTTTCTAGTGTACTCCTCATCTGTCATTGATCCCATCTTTATCTCATATACTTCTTTTACCCTGTGATTAAAGTATCTCTCTGATAGGTACTTCATCTTGAATAGTCTCTCGAACTCATTCCAAGTCAAGTCCTCCTCATGAATACCCCTAAAATTCTTCACATATTCCCACCAAATATATGCTTTACCTTTGAGACTAAATGTAGTTATTCTAGCTATCATGTTCTCTGATTAATAATGCAACTTGTAGAGCTTCCTCATACCAAGCAACCACACCTCTGCATCCTGTGATTTCTTGATATCTCCATCAAACTTAGGTGCCTTTGCTTTCTTAAAATCATATGGAAAATATCCCTTGCAACTCCTCCTGTAAGGATGATAACAATTTCAATCATAATTCCCATCAGAACCAGAAATCGAATAGTACCCATGTCTATTGCATTTCCTATTTAGAGTGTCCAACAATATGCCATCTCTAATCATGCCATCTCTATCTGACTTGTACTCGCCATGAAACCTGCTACCATATTCCCCATTAGTTATTTCCTCCTACTCGTGGCTGATTCGAAGGGGTGAACCATGCTTTGATACCACTCTGTAACACCCTCCTCCCACATCCACCCAAGTAACCGGCCAACCAGGGTAAACATGTGATGAGAAGTTACTATGATATGATTTGACTCCCTATGTGTTAGTTAAGGAAGTGTAACCAACGGAACACATCACACAAACCTTCCACACCAACAAAAAAACTCCGAAGAGGCATCCCAACCACTCAAGTAACTAGCCCCTGGGTCCCATTGAGTTTTTAGACCATTAAACCCCCATAATCTCCCTTGATATGGACAAGAATGCATCTAGGAGGCTCCATGTGCCCCCACATCATGGGTATGCATGCGCCTGGGGACTTTTCTCCTCATAATTGTGCTTGCGACTCTAAGATTTATGCCACTTTTTCAAGCCCAAAGCCTAGTTCACTTCCCAAAACTCAATGACAGGTTCATAACTAAAATATAACAACAAAATAATGATACAAATGCAATTAATTGAACAAGCAATTGACTAGACCCCTACTAGCCATGATAGGAATTTCTTCAAACATGTCACAAATATGTAATCTACAAGTTTAAACAATAAATCTTAGCATAGGCATCTCATACTTACCTGAGAATTGCTAAGAAGCATTGATGCATCAACACATCAACTTCAATTTCATCTATTAGGCCATAGATACATTGTTCATTCATTTACAAGTAAAGCATGTTGAGATCCATACATAGCCACTGTCACAATACATGCTCATAACCAACATAACAATAACAGAAATATTAAGGATACCTCAACCATAGAATCCACATATAAAATGGTACATTTACACATGAAATAACAAGGATAAATAACCTCATATTAATGATGCAAAGGCCAACCAGGTTTGGGACTTCCATGAAGCACCTGACCATAGACATGGCTAAGCTAGATCTCTCTTCAGCTAGTCACCTCTGTGCCATATTCCAAGCATGAATGGAGATGTCATAAAACACATCAATCAAAGCCATCCAAGGCTTCCAAAGTCCAAACCACCTCGAGCCATCAAACAATGATTCCACCTCAAAGTCGAACATCACAATACCATCACCATATTGGTCTCTACCCAAGCCTTCGAGGGCTCAAGAGCATTTGTTCCAACCAAGGCTCTGGGACTAGTAACTCAACCCACGATTGATACAATGCAATAGAGAGTTTGTCCAAACAAAGCTCCAGAACTAGTAACTCATCCCACCAAGGGCTCCAGAGCATTTGTCCAACCAAGGCCCCAGGACTAGTAACTCAACCTACAACTAGTACAGGGCTCCAGAGTGTTTGTCCAACCAAGACTATAGGAACTAGTAACTCAACCCAAGCTAAGGAAACATGAGAACCAACCAGAAAAACAAGGAAATGAACCCACAACACCATGGATATCCAAGAAATTGCAGGGCTAGGAAAATCCACTGTCAATCCAGGAAATCCTCCATTCCAATGACATATCACGACCAATAAACCATATGCATATGCCATGCATGCCAAAACTAGTGTCAAAAACATACATGCAACTCAGTACTGCAAACAAAACCCGTTGTATCTGTTGATCCCGATGTCCCCTTGCGCTTTCCTACTTTTCCATTGCCTTCTTGCTCCAAAACTCCAAGGTATGCCACACTCTCCAAGAGTGCTCCAGGAAGACTCTAAGTGTCTAAGAGTATGAGAGAGAGAGCTCCAAAACTGAATTGACAAAAGTCTGCGAACTGGTCCTCAGAAGCCTTTTTAGTAATGAGGCCTCTATTTTCTTCATTTTACATTACTATCCTTCATTTTTCTCCTCACATGCAACCTATGACCTTTCACCTCCCTTTTCTCCAAATTTCCATTATTTTCAAAAATAAATGTGCCAAAATGCCATTTTGCCTTTCCAAAGCCTTTGTCATTGCCTTTGCCAATTTCCTTAGCCATTAGTCAATCACCAGTGATCCCCATCACTATGATTTTTCCTAACATTCAACTTGGAATACGTGTCCCATCAACCGTGATTATTATTTTTCCTTTATTAACTTTTATTACATGGAATTTTCACTAGGCTTGTTAAGTCACTTCTCTTAAGCATTTTAACCATTTCTTCTCCTCAGATCATACATCGAAACATGGACCACTTTAAACAATACCAATTTCACTAAGAAATAAATACAAATTGGATGTTGTAGTGGGCAACCTCTTATAACTCTTTCTCAAAAAGAAAGGTCCACTTACACACAAAGGCTAATCCATGCAAACCCAAACTATCAGCTGACATAGGGATACCAATTGAATGTTAAGGTACACACAACTTATACCAAGTGTGTTTATGAACATAACACTACTAGGCATAATCAAATTCACAACTTAAATGAAATAAGAGTATTCCACCCAAGATGCAAACCTTTCATTTACTCAACAATCTTTCTTCCTGAGGATAACAATTTTTGCCTGCTACTACTAAATAAAGCAGCTACCCCTGAGCCAATTATTTCTGATCTCTTGCATTTGCTTCCTTGCTTCTGCGTGGGGACTGATCCTATGGTCCTAACTTGACTGTGGGCTTCCTATCATTCCACATTTCTGTTGCAACCCATATTCTTCTTCCCACAACATAAGATATTGTTGTGAACTCCCCCTGAACTCATGTTGGTTGCACTCCTCCTTTCTCTTCAACACTGATATATTTTAAAATAAGAAAATACATTTTTGTAATTAGCAAGGGGTTCGGACATATCTTCATTATTCATATGCATCTCACTTTTATGAGGTTTTATGCCTGCACCTGACTTATTTGGCCTCCTTTGAGGCCATTCTCTTCTTTTAATGAAGAGAAACAAAGGATCTACTCCCCTTGAACATATCATCCTCATTTTTCTTCCAAACTTTCAAAGGTCGAGTCCTGGAAAAATAATTTATTTCTAGATTCTTTGCCCATGTTTGGGCTTTCTCTTAGTTGTGCATGGCTGGGGGAATCTTCTCCTTTAATTCCTCTTTCTTCACCCAAATCTTCCTACTACCTTTCTGCCTCACTGAGGGGACCACCACAAGGGTAAGAGGATCATTCTTCTGATTTCTTCCTCCTCTTTTCATCTTGCTCTTTTGACATAGAGCACTGTAGATAAAATTGCATTCCTCACCTCCATTGTTTTCTTCTTATCTTCAAATCCCGAGTTGCTACATTTGTATGCATATACTGAGAAGCATGCCATTTCTTCTCATATTTTCAACTCGCTCTCTTGTGCCCAATATTGCCACGACTGTAGAATTCAATATGGCTTAAAAATGGGGTAGAGGAATTTCCATATCTACCAGTAATCTTGTCATGAATCCTATTACTGCCAACGTGCCTTCTCTTAGTTTATTCACTCATTATTGGGTTGCTTCTACCCAACACATCTTGCTTTCTTGCATGCCATCTACAATCCATGGCTTTATGTCCAAAATTGTTGCAAAACAAAACAAAAAAACCTTGAAAAGGATTTTGAGGATTGAAGATACCTTTTCTTTGAGGGATTTGTCCTTGAGCATGAAAGGACCTCTGCTGGTTCTTCATGTGCCTTTCATGATAGTTTGCATTGTTTCCTTGCATTCTTTCTTGCAGCTGCCTAGCTCTCTTCTGCCTCTACTTGCTTATGCTTCTTATCCTTCTGCTGATGCTTTCATTTTTGATGCTACGGTCCAACAACTTCTTTTCCTTTCTTGCTATTAGAATTTCTGACTGCCCTTGCATGGGTGGTTGACTTTCTAGCCTTTTCCTTCTTGGAGCTTGGTTTTTCTTTGAAACCCAAACTAGATTTGATGAGAGAGGATATTTTCTTAAAAATCATCTCATCCAAGGCCTTTGTGCTCTCCTCAAGCTTCTGGTATTGAGACAAATCCTTGTTTGACCTTTCTAAGTCTTGTATCAAATAGATGACGTCAACTTGTAGTGTCTCACATTAATCTTCTTTGTCATTCAACTAATTGGTAAACATGGCACTCAACCTGCTAGCCTCTTCTTATTGAGAATTTAGATAAACTATTGTTATGCTCAACTTTTCATTCTCAAGCTCATATATTTTCAATTGCTCCTCTTGCTTGAGACTTGCCTCTGATAGGTCCTTAATCTCCTTTAGAGCATAAATCAACTTCTTTCTAAAGTATATCATTTCATTAATATCCTTCTCTTCACAACCAGAGGTGCTATCCGAGTCACCATAGAGATCTAAAACCATCTATATGTCCATGGAGTCTTCCATGGGTCTAAGAGGTATCCCTTCTTCATCAATACTAGGAGTGCTCTTATTTTCTCCTATGGATGAGCAGACCCAGGATCTCTGTTCTTCCTTTGAGGTACTATCATTTTCTACTGCTACAAATGTAGATATCTCTTCACAACAACTAGATGTGTGACTATATTTATATTCAAAAGAAGAATATGTACATTTATTGGCTAAATGACCTATCTCTTTGCAATTATCACAAAGCAATGATTTACCTTCAAAGTAGCATGGCCTCTCAGCCAGGTCTTTTTATTCACCATCCTTGGAGTGAAGATCAACAATCTACTCATAGGAAGAAATATCTTCAATACATTGAGCATATTTCCTTTTATATGCCTTCTCCCTTTTCTTCCTTCTCTTCTTATCACTGAAAACTACATGTTCTGGTTCACTACTTGAGCAGCGAAGTTCCTCAACCTCTTCTTGAGCCACATGGTTATCTCCTTCATACGTACATTGTAGATTGTCTAACATTTCCCTTGTTGTCTTGCAATGCCTTACTTTCTCAACATCTAACTTAGACAACCCTTTCATGATAACTGCCTTGGCTTCTTCATTCTGCTCACTCTTTCCTCCATTCAATACATGGCACCATACATCAAACATCCAAGGGAATTAAATAGGCATCCATTCTAACCTTCCAAAATACATACTTTGATCCATTTAAGAATTAAACTCCTTCTGATGTAATCCAAGTTCGATTAGACATTGTTTCCCTTTGATATACCTTCTAGCGGTTAAGCTATTCCTGAAGGAACCAGACTCTGATAGCAATTGTTGGAAACAATGTTAATGCTGAGAGGGGGGGTGAATTAGTATTAAGGATAATTTTAACTTTTATGCCAATTTATATTTCTTCATTCAAATTTGGAATCCATTATATGTGAGCAACCCTAACTGGGGACAAATCTGGACTGTGGAAAACCTAACTCCCAATCACATGGATGGAGAGTTTTCCATGCGACTGGAAGACTCCAGTTGCACGAATGAGCTTCTGTATGAGCAACTGCAGTCGAATCCTTCCTGTGTTGTGCCCCTACATTATTCAAATTTACATCATTATTCAACAACATATGCAACTTTGTAGAAAGAACAATATCATCATTATCAATGCAGTGGAACATAAAGGAACAATAGAAGAAAAGAATTCACACATAGAGACATCAGGATTGGTCTGAGACCAGTGAAAAACCCACTATGGATAAAACCTTTTTAAATTCTTCTTCTTATTAGATCATCATCAAATAATTTACTAAAAGAGAATACAATGATCCATATCTTCATCTATGCAACTATTCAACAAAACAACTACAACATCCATGGAATGAACCTGACAATGTTTATACTCAAAACCATGATTCAGAAACCTATAATGAACTGTCATTATCAATGATCAACTACCAAACACAACAGTCACAGAGAGAAATTTTTGAAAGATTGAGATTTTATCTTTTAGGTCTCGGTCGCATAGAGGAGGTGTCATGCAAGTGACTATAGCTTCCCAATCGCTCCCTTAAGCATGTTGTGCAAGCGATTGGGGTCAAATATGGACTACGGAAACCCTAATTCCCAGTTGGAGCGGAACATAAAAGAACAATAAAAGAAAATCATTCACATAGAGACATCGAGATTGGTCGAAGACTAGGGAAAAACCCACTATGGGGAAATCCCTTTCAAATTATTCTTCTTATTAGATCGTCATAAAATGATTCAACAAAAGAGATTACAATGATGCATATCTTCATTTATGCAACTATTCAAATAAACAACTACAACATCCATGGAATGAACCCAACAATGCTTATACTCAAAATCCTGATTCAAAAGCATGTAATGAACTGTCACTATCAATGGTAAATTTCCGAACACTGTGGTTATAGAGCAAAATATTCAGAAGACTGAGATTTCATAGTTTAGGTCCCGATCACACAGAGGAGGTGTCATGTGATCAATTATAGCTTCCCATTCGCTCCCTTAATCCTGGCAACTGTGGTCATATCTGGACTGCGGAAATCCTAAATCCCAGTCCCATGGATGGAGAGTTGTCCATGCGATTGGATGGCTCCATTTGCATGGATGAGCTTCTGTGAAAGTGACTATGGTTGAATCCTTCTTGTGTTGTTCCTACGACTGGGGCCCAAAACCCTAAATCATAGATGTGAGCTTTAGACCCTGCAATTCACCTCAAAGCCAACTTGATATTCTGCAGATGAGCCTCATACCTGTGTGATCGAAAAACCAAGATAGAAGAGTGTCTCATGATTGTGTTCAAATGTGGTACATGTCACTTGTATTTATAGCCTTCCAAGGGTGTCCACTTTTCTTTAGGGTCGACTTTGACAAATGTGCACATCTGGGCTTTTCTGTTAGGCCCCTATACTACTAGTGTAACCCCTTATTGTTATTAGTACAGCCCACTTATTATATTGATGTACCCATGTAGTGCCCATATTGTTACTATTGTGCCCCATAGAAGCCCACTATTGTTATTAGTGTGCCCTTAGATTATTATTGTTATGTCGGCTCTGATTATTTATGAGCCCTTAGACTCCTATATATAGAAAGGAGGTCTTTTCATTTGTATCATCCAAGAATTTTTCATTTATGTAATGTAAAGGAGGTTGCCCCATCGAAGAGGCTGAATTCTAAGTCGTTGATCTATCTTTTCTATCTTTTCTTGAGCTGGTTTCATAACAGGTTCTCTAGGGTCAATTTTGGGACAAAAGCCCAAGTTTTGGAGCAAAAAGCCCAAGTTTTGTTGCATAAAGTTTAAAGTCTCCACAAGTGTGATCGCGGAGTGCGTAGATACTTAAAGTGTCATAAAGGGTTTTACCCTTCTTTTATGTAAGTTGAGTTGGCTTTTGTAGATCCATGATTGTAAAAATAAGTGTGTCTTAGGATGTCTTAGACAAGTGATGAAGATTGTCTATGGGAGAAGTCTGAAGAGTTAGTGAAGAGAGTAGGAAGAAAGGCTCTGCAACTGAGTGCGCAGAGGCCTAGAGTAGAGTCTACAACTGAGTGTGCAGAGGCCTAGAGTAGAGTCTGCGACTGAGTGTGTAGAGGCCTAGAGTAGAGTCTGTGACTGAGTGTGTAGAGGCCTAGAGTAGAGTCTGTGACTGAGTGCGCAAAGGCCTAGAGTAGAGTCTGCGACTGAGTGCGCAGGGAGGTCTTGAGTTCGTAAGCAAAAATGAAGTATTAATAAAGAGATTATTCTAGAAATTCCTGTGTTTTGTCTATTTACTTATGTTATGAATGAATTCATTTTATACTTTGATGAAAGATGGCTTTATGAAATAATACTGTAGTGATGCACGATTTTACATGATTTTCATTGTTGTATGAACACAAGTGATGTTAATTGTTTACGAAGAATATCTTGTTGCATGATAATGTTATCAAGCACTTAAGCCGATCTAAGTAATTATGGGGTTAATAGTAATCATTGGTGCACGTAAGTAGTTGATATTCCTATTCAGGGTCCGCGAAAGACAATCGTAAATGTGTGCGGAGGTATAGAAGCCAATTAAGGGGAGTTATATTGATAAGCCATAAAGGATTATCTATCTGCGCAAAGGCATATTTAGGGCATAAAGAGACATTACACTGATCTCTAGGTGTGGAAACTTGGTTCCAGCATCCCCCCATACTGCTTCGGGTGAGACTTCAGTGTGCACTCCGCGGATTGATGCCGAAAGGGCCAATAGTGTAGGGATTTGTTTGGAAAACTAACTCTGAACCTAGGTGAGGACCCACTAAGACAACAAGTGGTTTTTTTGTTGGGACGAGGATCTTCATAAAGAGATGTGTGATGTCACATCACTGGAATCCAACAAAGAAAGAAATTGACAAGTGGTTGGATAAAGAGATTTACGAATTTGCGGCACAAGAAAACAAAAATATGCACCTAACAAAAGAATAGTGGTTGGATAGGTATCTATACACAGAGATACATGGAATTTTGTTCTGCTCCTTCCTGATTAAACTATATGAGTGGATCGCTCAATTGGTAGATGACCAAGGAAGGTGGATGCTTGACAGTCCAATAGTGTGGACCCCGGAGCTAGTGCAGAGATTGGAAGCCTCTAAAGATAAGATCGCGCATGTTGTCGATCACTGGCTTGATCGTGTCATAGGAGGATTTGTGACAGAACTCGCAGTCGAAACCTCAGTCAACTACAACAAAGCAGAGTGACGCTTCTTCAAGAGACCGCGAGGTAATTATTTAAGATCTTTGAATACTTGGATTAAGATTCTCTTGTGTGAAAAGTAGTTTATGCCATTACCTTGATGTTTGGAGCTACGCGAAGTGGAAATTTCTTTAGGGATATAGGGAGAATAGATCCTGAATATAGCCTATTGATTGAGCCTCCTCTGAGTGACGACGAGGGAGTAGCACAGGCTTCACTGTAGAGCATTGTCCAGTTAATAAGGTAAGGGTTTCCACGAATACCTCATCTGTCCAAATGCCTCCACAACATACACCTTTGCCCAAACCAACACCACCTCTGCCACCATTCAATATGTTGAATACAATGACGTTGTCCGATTTCAAGGGTTTGGGAAATGAGGACCTGGACGAGTTTTGGTTCGTTGTGAAGGCCATGTGGAAAACACAACATATTATAGATGATCATATGAAGAAAGCGCAATTGGTTACTACTCTACAAGATCGTGCATTATCTTGGTACATCAAGTACTGCACTGATAACCCATTGGCATCGTTGGCAGACACTCAGACTGCGTTGAACAAGGAATTCAGTAGGCCCAAGTTTGAATCACAATTAGTCATTGGATTCAAGGAAATCATGAGGAGGCCTGGTGAAACACCCTGGGAACTAGATTAGAGACTGAATTTCCAGATCCGTAAAGACATGAATAACACAGATGATCAGCACGACAAATGGTTTGTAGCTTTTCTCTTGCCACACCTAAGGGTTTCTTTATCACAACAAAATATAGGGACCCAGGCAGAAGTCCTGGAAATTGTGATGAGATTGCATGAGACACCTATTTAAGATGCTACCTTGGGAGTTCAACAGATTCATGTGGAGTTGAAGAATCTTTGCCTAGAGTTTCAAAGCTTGAAGAAGGATTGAGTGGCTCGGCCATAAGTGTGCAAAGAAGTTTGGTGCTTGAAGTGTAAAAGCTAGGGGCATCATAAATATCACTACCCTGTCTTCACGAATTATGTTGTTGGAGGAGCGCCAATGCCTGTGAGGCCGGAAGCTTAAGCAGGGCCGAGTATAGGGCGCGTGTTATGGTGTGTTATCTGTTAGGTAGCTAGGAAACATGTAACAGACAATTGCCACTTTATGCAAAAGTTTGTGTAGACACCGCAACAATTATTATGAAACTTCTGTAAATCAGTAGGTCATAATGAGCGTAAATTCCTGTAGCTATGAGTTGATGATGGAAAGAATGCCCGCGTATTGAATGCAGACAAAAGCTTGGCCTTCAAATCAAGGTGCTAGGGGAGCGCGTGGAGTATATCAGGGCCATGGACGAGGCTGAGGGGGAGGAGGACCTGGTAGAGGTCGGGGACAAGTTATTTTCTACAATTGTGGAGTGTCAGGACACTACGCATGGGAATGTATGAGCCAGATGCCCATATCGTGCCAATACTGTACTCAGTTTGACCACGCAATAGAAGACTTCCCTGTGTTGATAGCTAAGATGTAAGAGAAGAGGGTGTAGCCTCAACATCCTACCCAAAACCTATAGATGATGAGGGATGAACCCGCGAAGAGGATCCTAATGTGAATATCATACTGCAAAGTCGAATGACGATTGGCGAGGATAAAGGAAAGAAACCTAAATAAAGTGAGTGGGTCCACAAAGCTCCAAAAAAACAGGTTGGGTTTGATTTATAGCATGCGAAAGAAACTGTCATGGAAGCAAAGTAAAGCTTTGTGGAGGCCTCTACCTCAGGAAGACAGGATAAGTTGTTTGAAGAAGTTGACCCCTCCATGCTTGCTACCTTTTTGGAAACTTGTATGAAGATTATGTGCGATAGAAACGTTGTGAAAGGATTATAGGAGTTGATAAATAAGTGTTTTGGTAAATAAAATGCTACTAAAGGACCTCGTGTAGTCAGAAAAATTGGTAAGCATAGGACAAGAACAAGATGTGAGATGAGGCTCACTGCACAAATAGGAGAGTATCAAATGGATCAAGTTATTTTGGATTTGGGGTCGGATATGAACGTATTGCCTAAACATACATGGGAAAGAATGGGGAGACTTGCATTGCAGTGGTCTTCGATTCAATTAAGGATGGAAAATAAACAGAAGATTATCCCCATGGGAAGATTGCAGGGAGTGACAGTAGATATTGCAGGCACAAACGTGTTGGCCGATTTTGAAGTAATAGAGATTGTTGATGACAACAATCCCTACCCCGTGCTCCTCGGGATTGATTGAGCTATCGAGATGAATGGGGTAATCAATTTGAAGGAGTGGACGATGTCATTTGAAAGAAAATCACTCCGTGGTGTAGCACCTTTGGACCCTACGGAAGGACTACGCTATACTGAACTGGTTCGCGATTATGAGGAAAGCGACGATGATTTGGATCAGATCTATAAGATAACAACGCAAGATCAATATTGGGTTAATTCGACAGCTAATGGACGCATTGCATGGGACCGTGAAAGTTCATGTACATCAGATTCAGATGAGGAATTTGAACACTAGCATAATAGGTTGCATGAAGTATCTACGCTGCGTTGTAATATGATGACTAAATCGTTGCACTATGTATCATCGGAGGTAAGAATTTTTCCTTATTATGATGGTCTAACTGATGTAGATAAATTTTTGGATGCATTTGAAAGGGAGATACCAGAGAAGCATCACCTTCAAGCCCTGTATTTGGTGTTGCGTGCTATGCCCGTAAGATGGTGGGGTACACATAAATACAACTTTGATGGGTGGCGTGAGTACAAAAAAATGATGAGATTGTGGTTTGGTCACCCAAAAGTTCAACTAACAGAGAAATATGATGGAAGGAATGATCCACGCGATAATTTAGAAAAATGGACTGAGGTGTATGGAATGGAGCCGCAACTTGAGTGGGTGCATTTATTTTGTCACACTTTGGATGTAATACCAATGAATTGGTACCTGGAGACAGAGCTCCACCACGACATTGAAGAGTGGGATATTCTAAGCGAAGGATTTTTTATGACATTCAGCTTTGAAGATATATTTGAATGCATTGATGAGGCACTACAGGAGGTCAAGGCAACGATCTTCAGAACACCGCATGATCCCTTAGATTTGATTCAGCCAGATAATTTGGAGCACCCAGCTGCACCATGCACTGGAGTGCTATAATGTGATTGCTGAAGAAGAGTATGAGGATTATAGGAACATTAACATCCTAGAGATAGAAGGCCACCGCAAAGTTGAAGGACTACAGATAGAGAATCCATATATCATTGCGCCATTAAAAACTAGACAAGTGAACATTGGCACAGAGGCATAGCCGAAATTTGTGAAAATTGGGGACTATTGGAATGATGCCATAGTAGATAAGGTTGCTGAGCTACTCCATGAATATCAAGATTTTTTCCCTACAAGGTTTTTAAACTTGGAAGGAATAATACGGGACTTAGGAGTAATGAAGATTACCTTGAAGCCCGACGCGAAGTCGATTAAGAAAAGGCCCTATTGCCTTAATCCCAAGTATAAAGAAAAGGTCCGCTTGGATTTAGATAAGATGCTGGAAGCGGGTATTATTCAACCAATAGAGGAGTCTAACTGGGTGAGTCCAATGGTAGTCTAGGAAAATAAATAAAAGGGTGAGACAAATTTGTGTAGATCTCAGGAAACTTAACGATGCTTTCGTTCATGATCCTTTCCTAACACCATTCACAGATGAAGTACTGGATAATGTTAGAGGGTAGGAGGCCTATTCATTCACTGACTGCTTCTCTGGATACCATTAGATTAAGATCGCACTAGTATACAAGCGCAAGATGACATTCACGATAGAGTGGGGATGCTTTCAGTATACTGTGATGCCTTTTGGATTAAAAAATGCGTCGGCAATCTTCTCGCACATAGTCATCGTGGCGTTCAAAGAGTTCTTTCACAAATTTTCGGAGGTATATTTTGATGATTAGACAGTGTTTGGGTTGGTAAAGCGCCATGTAGCTAGTTTGTGCTTGATTTTGGATACATGTCGAAGGTATTAGATCGCATTGAACTTGAAGAAATGCTTATTTTACATCCCTTGCAGAATCTTGATGTGTCATGTGGTATGCAGACAAGGATTAATGGTCGACCCCACTTAGATCACAGTGATAATTAACTTAGAGGGGCCAAGGAGTGTTAAACAACTACACGCAACCCTAGGCCATATAGGGTACTATCGGAAGTTCATTAAAAGTTATGCTTAGATTACCACGCCTATGGAAAAGCTACTGAAAAGGGACACTACATTTTGTTGGGATGAAGAATGTCAGCGGAGTCTAGATTTATTGAAGGAGAAAATGGTCACCGCACCAATCCTAGTCTTCCTGGATTGGAAGAAGGAATTTCATGTGCATGTGGATGCTTCATGTATTGCACTGGGAGCAGTGCTGACACATAATGGTGAAGGAGAATTGGATCACCATATAGTGTTTGCGAGCAGGAAGTTGCCTAAGGCTGAAAATAATTATTCAAGGACACTACATGAAGGATTGGCTATGGTGTACACGCTCCAGAAGTTTAGGCATTACCTGCTCGACAGACATTTTAAGATATACATAGACGATTTTGCATTAAATTACCTAGTCAACAAGCCTGTGTTGGAGGGGGGGGGAGGAGAATATGCATATGGTTGCTGTTGTTTCAGGAATATGATTTCAAGGTAATTGTGAAGCCAGAAAGGTTGAATGCAGGGCAAGATCATCTATCGCACATTGAAATAGTAGAGGAGCTTACCAATTTGGAGGAAGGGCTTCCTGACGTGTAGCTCTTCATGGCGTGCATCATGGATAATCACTTTGCAGACATTATCCACTTCCTGACTATAGGAATGACTCTAGAGTGATACACTAGTCAACAAAAGAAGGAATTGGTGGTGCGCATGATAGACTTTTTTGTTATTGTATACCATTTTTATAAGATGGGATCGAATGAGATATTGCGACCTTATGTGCTTGATTTTGAATGAAATTTTGTCTTCGCTGAAGCCCATGGAGGAGCTGCAGGAGGCCATTATGCAAGAAAATAAACAACGCAGAAGATTTTGCACGCTGGATTATGGTGGTCGACACTGCATAAAGAATCTAAAGCATATTGTAGGGCGTGCGATGCATGTTATAGAACGAGAAGGCCATCGCAGAGGGATGAGCTTCCTTTGAATCCACAAGTATCATTGCAGCCATTTGAGAAATGAGCAATTGATTTTGTGGGATGATTCAACTTCCAGGAAATAAGACAGGTGCGCGGTATATCATCACCGCGACCGAATATTTGACCAGATGGGCGGAGGCACAGCCTTTGAAGGACTATACAGGGGCAACAACAGTGAAATTCTTGTTTGAATAATGTTGACCAGGTTTGGTTGCTTGAATATAGTGATGAGTGATCGCGGTACACATTTTCTCAATGAAATGATTAGTGCACTAACAGAAGAGTTCCAATTTTATCATCAGAATAATACACCATATCATCCTCTGACCAATGGAACGCTTGAGGATTTTTATAATATATTGTAAAATGAACTAACAAAGGTGTGCAACGCGCAGTGGAATGATTGGACATGCACGTACCAACAATTTTATGGGCTTATAGAGCTACCTCTAAGAAACTTACTGGACAGACACCTTTTAGGTTGGTTTATGGCGTAGAAGTTGTAATGCCTATGGAGTACATTGTGCCTAGTCTACACATAATGACTTTTATAGGAATGGTGGACCACAAAGCCCTAGAAGAGAGGCTCACACAACTAGAAGAGCTTGAGGAAGATATATTTTTGGTTGGATTCCATTAGCAGGTTCAGAAGGAACATGAAAAATCTTGGCACGATCGGCACATCAAACTGCGCACCTTCAAGGTAAATGATTTGGTTTTATTATATGAGAATAAGTTTGATAAGTTTCCAGGAAAATTTCAGATGCATTGGCTGGGACCATATGTTGTCAAAGAGATTACAAATGGAGGAGCAGTTTAGCTTGTGAATTTGAATGGAGATCCATTTCTGGGAAGGGTAAATGGAATCCAATTGAAGCCATACACTAGGGATTTGAATCAGTGACTAGATGACGGTAGTACAGTCTTAGAGCTCTAGGTGGCTGCAAGGAGGTGTGGGACTATAAACTGCACTGCTCGGTTTGTAGAGCTACATGACCAAGGGTCTGTAATGCGCAACAGGATGGTGTTAGAGTACCAGAAGAAGCACGAAGGGAGTTGCACTATAGGGGGAGAGACCACACAGCGCAGCCAGAAAGTGAACATTACCATCACTGTTCATGATTTGATAGTGAGGAGATAGTTAAGAGGAGTGGGGGGCGACATTTAAGGCTGAATTTAAGAGTGAAATCTTTGGAAATCTACCGCCAGTATAAAATTTATGGACAAATTTTGGGGGAACAGTCGAATTTCATTTTTAATTCACATATAAAATATGCATGGTTGTCTAGCAGAAAACACTTTGCATCCCTAGAATTTATGTGTTGTGTTGTCTGTTGCGCATGAATCGTGAATTGTTTAAGAATTTTCTCGCAAGCCCTGTGTTTGATAAATATCTCGAGTCAGACAGAAAACTTATTCATGATATCATGTTAGGACCAGGTCCCACAAAAACTGCAAGCACTGGAGGAACTATCACCTCTGAGGGAGCTGCTCCAGAGGTGATGAGCATGGAGGTTCCAGCTGTAGTGCCTATGGCACTAAGGTTGCCTAGGTTGAAGCCTATGTTGGTGAGGGAGGTCCCCAAACTTAAGAAGGACAAATAGAAGAAGCCCATACTAGTGCGCGAATCACTGAGGAAGCATGCCGCTACACAGGCCCAAGGGAAGGAAAAACCGAGCGCGAAAGACAAGGGGAAAGTGGTATATTTGGAGGCGAAAGAAGGAATGAAAGATATAGACACCGAGGGGTGGATCCTATATCTAAGTTTCCAGAGTATATCCCTCCATGCAAGGGAAAAGTGAAGGTCCCTAAGGACCCAGATGTAGGGAAATTCCTCCTCAACACACCCCTGTTACCGGAGAACATAACCTTTGCAGGTCCGTGCTTGAGACGCATCTTGCATTTGAAGCTAGAAGATTGGGATTTGTTGAACCATGAGCAGTTCCTCCACCTTACTACAAACACCTACATGAAGAGGGTCTTCTATAAATATTATGGTGTCACCACACTGGAGCCTGTGGAGTGGATTCACAGAGTGAACCAGTCATGGTTGCTGAACCTATTATGGGTGCCCCACTACTACTGCTCCCACATAAACCTGATCATCATTAAGAAGTTGTTGTGCCTAGTGCATGAAGGGTGCTTGTGGCTGAGAGCGTCGATCTCCATCATGAATATACTGATCCATTGGATCACAATGTTGCCACACTCAGGATTGAATCTGGTCAAGGCATTTGGCGGAAAGACGAGTGAGCATGACCTCGCTAAGAAGATGAAGGACAAGTTCAAACTTGTGAAGAAGTCACGTATGTACTCTATTATCTCGATAAATGACCCCACGATAAAGGTTTCCATGCATATTATGGCTGGCAAGGTTATCAGAAAATGCCACGCGAACGAGGTTCTGGCGCTAGTATTTTCTTTGGCTACACAGTGCACGGAGGGCATGCAGTTCAACTAGTTCCACTACTTGTGTAGCGAGTTCCTTGCGAATTGCAGAGAGGCATAGGACGAGAGTAGAACATTCCACTATTCATGGTTGTTTCTATTGAGTGTGCTTAGTGTGTGGGATTTGCTGGAGGACAACCAATTTCCTCCAGTGGAGAAGGATTTGCTGGAAGCTGGAAAATTTGCATCTCTCTAGGCCACAAAAGATGTTGCGTGGGTCAGAGAGAGAAAAGTCTTTTGGGTGCTAATGGAGGTGAGCATTCGCATAGTCATCAACTAGAATCCACGATTGTCACCAACCGTATTTGAACAACTTTCGAGATACGCAGAGTTCAAAGCCGACATCCACCATGTATACATCCAAGTACGAAAGGATCCAGACCAAAAATGGTTCGACCTACCCTACCTTGCTACAGATGATGCTATTGAGGAGGTCATAAAGCGTGTTGAGATTTTTTCTGTTTTAGTAAAAATAGACAAAATCCCAGTGTGTGACAACAATAGAAAATCTGTTGCTGGATTATCTCCAGGTTGTTGGGAGCAAATTAATGCATCCTAAATTTGATGTGAGAGAAGTAAAGTTCTCTCTGCTATAAAATAGGTTGTCATACGGATAGCTGGGAGAGTGTGAGAGTTTCATTGATGTAATCTCCAATTTGATTAATATATTCCTGATGCCTATGTTTGGTGGACGTAGCCCAGATTGGTTGGGTGAACCACGTTAAAACTATCTTTTATGTGTTTGATCTTCTGCTGTGTGTGTTTTAATTTATGTTTCCTGTGCACCTGATCCAACAATTGGTATCAGAGCCTAGGTTGGACGTCTGGGGCAGCGAAGAAGGTGCGGACTGAGCTGTTGAGGGAGTAGACCTTTGCTGTTGGGAGTGCGGACTTGTGTTGACCGGAGCGCTGGAGGTGATATGGTATTGCTGGTGAGTGAATGTGAAAATTGATTGCTGCCTGCCAGGAGTCTGCTGGTGTGTGGGAACCTGTCGTGGAGCTGAACGGTGCGTAGAGAATGACCTGGTATGTTAAGCAATAAGCCGAGCGGATATCTGATATTTAAATTTTTGGTGCCTATTAAATAGCTGCGTATTTTTGTTAAATCGTTGGTCCGTGTGTAGAACCAACAATTGGAGAATAATATTTTCTTTTAGTGTCACTCCGATTCAGTGAAACAATACCGATCTTGATGAGGGTGGAACCTCATGCGTGAAAGATGTTAACGACAACACCAGTTTGTGTTCTTGTGTGTGGAAACTTTATAAGTGATCGTTAATATTAATTTTATTGATGTTCGGGAAAATACATAAGGTGGACTGAATCATGTTTCTTATGTTATAAACTTGCGTTCTACCTTTTTACGAGATGGAAATGGATGCACAGAAATTTGTGTGAATCCTGAAAGTTCTGATTATTTTTTGGAATATTCTTCTTCGTGGAATTCCATTTACTGCATGCACTTGACCAACGTTTGGCGCAAAGCAATCTAAAGAACGGTTTTTGGAGGCACATAAAGCATAGGAACATCAATTGTCATAGGAACGCAAAATGTTGAGCAGTGTATTTTTTGAAAATAAGTATGCAGTCACAACAATTTTTTTTTTTTTTGTAAAAAAGGGAGAGGCAAAAATTCTTTTTTTGTTGAGTGCAAATAGGCAGTTTTTTGGTTGTGTATAAACAAATGCAAAGGCAGAATTTTTTTTTTGAAGGGAAGATATTTTCGTTTAAAGGCATAGGCAATTTTTTTTAAATTGCTGGTATTTAAAACGTTGATATTGGAGATTATTGTGCTTTTTGGTATAAAATGGCGAAAACTCAAAGTGCCCGGTTTGAAATTGAGAAATTTAATGGCAAGAATAATTTTGAGATCTGAAAGGTGAAGATGCACGATCTGCTGGTTCAACAAGGTGTGGCGAAAGCACTGTTGGGGAAAAACAAAAGACCTGCTTCCATGACAGAGGATGAATGGGATGAGATGGATGATAGAGCTCTGAGCGGAATTCGGTTATGTATGGCAGACGATGTTCTGTTCAACATTGTGTCAGAGAAAACCGTCGCAGGCCTGTGGTCAAAGCTTGAGAAGCTCTACATGACGAAATCTTTGACAAATCGAATTCTCCTGAAATGACAGCTTTATGGTTTGCGGATGAAAGAAGGTACCTCAATTGCTGATCACCTGAATGTTTTTAATACCTTGTTGGTGCAATTAAACAGTCTAGATGTAAAATTTGATTCAGAGGATAAGACAATAACTCTATTATGTTCTTTGCCTGAATCCTGGGATCACTTTGTTACTTCCATAAGTTTTAGTACATTAGATATTCTTGAGTTTGACGTTGTTGTTGGTAGCCTTGTTGGCTGAGGAGACGAGGAAGAGGTCGAATGCAGACACATATACATCAGAGGTAATGATGGCCAGAGGTCGCTCACGAGAGAGACACTCCGGGGGAAAGCATAGCGACTCTCATTTGAAGTCCAAAGGAAAGAAGCCAAAGGTGAAGTGCTGGCATTGTGGCAAGGCTAGACATCTAAAAAAGGATTGTTGGAAGCGAAAGCAGGCTGCTAAAGAAGGCTCTTCGACAGAAAAGAAGGAAGCCAACACCACGGATACAGGTTTAGTATCAGGTTCAGGTATGAGTGATGAGGTATTGTCAGTTAATGTTTCAAAACATGATCAACATTGGTTGTTAGATTCCGGGGCATCTAACCACATGTGTATACATAAAGATTGGTTTAAAACATATAGATCAATTGATGATGGTGTTGTGTACATGGTTAATGATGTAACATGTAATATTGTTGGGATTGGAAGCATACAACTACAAATGTTTGATGGCACAACCAAAATATTAACTGATGTGAGGCACGTACCAGATTTAAGGAAAAATTTGATTTCATTAGGAGCACTTGATTCAAATGGATATAAAACTGTAATTCAAGGTGGAGTTATGAAAATCTATAAAGGTATCTTACTAGTGATGAAGGCTAAGAAAGTAGGAAATCTATTTCAGTTAGAAGGTAGAAATGGGTCAGATCATGTGTCTGTGTCTGAACATGACATTAGTTCCATTCACTTATGGCATCAAAGATTGGGGCATATGAGTGAAAGAGGATTGAAAATTTTGGCTGACCGAAAGTTACTTCCTAATCTAAGATCTGGAAAATTGGATTTCTGTAAACATTGTCTTTTTGGTAAACAAAGTAAACAAAAGTTTAAAACAGGCAAACATACTAGTAAAG
>APFE030471924.1:6594-46023 GCA_000404065.3 Pinus taeda | reverse complement strand
AGGCATGTACCAGATTTAATAAAAAATTTGATTTCATTAGGAGCACTTGATTCAAATGGATATAAAACTGTAATTCAAGGTGGAGTTATGAAAATCTATAAAGGTATCTTACTAGTGATGAAGGCTAAGAAAGTAGGAAATCTATTTCAGTTAGAAGGTAGAACTTGGTCAGATCATGTGTCTGTGTCTGAACATGACAGTAGTTCCATTCACTTATGGCATCAAAGATTGGGGCATATGAGTGAAAGAGGATTGAAAATTTTGGTTGACCGAAAGTTACTTCCTAATCTAAGATCTGGAAAATTGGATTTCTGTAAACATTGTCTGTTTGGTAAACAAAGTAAACAAAATTTTAAAACAGGCAAACATAATAGTAAAGGTATACTTGATTATATCCATTCAGATGTGTGGGGTCCAGCTCCTACAGCTTCATATGGTGGTTCGTCTTATTTTGTATCATTCATTGATGACTTTTCTCGGAAAGTTTGGGTCTACATGTTGAAAAAGAAGTCTGATGTTTTTACAGTTTTCAAGCAGTTTAGAGCATTGGTAGAAAACAACACTGGTAGAACTATAAAATGTTTAAGAACTGACAATGGTGGTGAGTTTTCCTCCAAGGAGTTTGACAGCTATTGCAAGGATGCAGGGATCGAGAGACATAAAACCACGGTTTATACTCCTCAGCAGAATGGAGTTGCTGAACGCATGAACAGGACTCTTCTAGAGAGAGCAAGGTGTATGCTGAGTAACGCCGGGTTGCCGAAGGAGTTGTGGACGAAAGCAGTGGCAACTGCTTGTTATGTGATAAACCGATCTCCATCAACGACAATAGACTGCAAGGTTCCGCAAGAGGTATGGACAGGACACCCTTGTGACTATTCTAAACTCAGAGTGTTTGGTTGTGATGCATATGCTCTAGTGCCTAAACATCAGCAAACTAAATTAGATCCAAAGTCTAAAAGGTATATCTTTGTTGGGTATGGTGTTGGAACAAAGGGATATAGATTGTGGATCCTACTACCCGCAAAATCATCATCAACAGAGATGTAAGGTTTAATGAATCCTCTCTTGTACAGTTAGATGTAGATAGAAGATTGAAACAGGATGATGTATCTGATTTCCAGCATATTCAGTTTGACAGCATTTCTAATGATAGTCAAAATGACCATAGTTCAGATTCTAGTCATGAACAGGTTTCAGAATCAGATTATGAACAGGGTTCAGATGGAGGAAAGGAACAGGTCTCAGATGGCGATCATGAAGAAATTCCTACAGTTGATAGACAACCCATTGTGGAAGCACCAGAAACATTCTTAAGGAGATCTACAAGGATCAAACGCCGTCCGAGAAGGTATGATGATTCAGTTGCTTTGATCGCTAATGATGATGAACCTTTGTGTTATCAGGAAGCTGTAGAAGGTTCAAATAGTGACAAATGGAAAGCAGCCATGAAGGAAGAAATGATGGCCTTGAGTAAAAACGGCACATGGGATCTGGTGGACCTTCCGAAAGGCAGGAAAACTGTGGGATGCAAGTGGGTGTTCAAGCTGAAACGGGGTGTGAATGATACGGAAGACAGGTACAAAGCTCAGCTGGTTGCAAAAGGGTTTTCTCAGAAAGCTGGCATAGACTTTCATGAGATATTTTCACCAGTGGTTAAAATTGTTTCAATTAGAATTGTGTTAGCATTAGTGGCTTTGTTTGATTTGGAGTTGCAGCAGTTAGATGTTAAGACTGCCTTTCTACATGGTGATTTAGATGAGGAAATATATATGGAACAACCGGAAGGGTTTGTTCAGCATCGCAATGAGAAATTTGTCTGCAGGCTCAAGAAGTCATTATATGGCCTGAAGCAGTCGCCTCGGCAGTGGTATAAGAAGTTGATTCTTTCATGTTGAGTCAGAAATATGTTAGAAGTGAATATGATCATTGTGTTTATTTCAAACAGTTGAATAATGGCATATTCATTATCTTGGTATTGTATGTTGACGATATGCTTTTAGCAAGCAAAAGAATAGAAGAAATCAACAGTTTGAAGGCTCAGATGGCAAGGACATTTGATATGAAAGATCTAGGAGCAGCAAGACAGATTTTGGGCATGGAGATTTTCAGAGACAGGAGCAATGGTAAGCTATGGCTATCACAACAAAAGTATACTGAGAAAATACTTTTGAGATTTGGTATGGATAATGTGAAGCCTGTTTCAGTCCCTTTAGCTTCCCATTTTAAGCTTTCTTCGAGTTTATGTCCTAATACAGATGAAGAAAAGGATTATATGTCTCGAATTCCATATGCCAATGTAGTAGGGTGTTTAATGTATGCGATGGTATGTACGCGACCAGATATTTCTCATGCAGTTGGGATTGTCAGCAAGTACATGGCAAATCCGGGTAAAGAACACTGGTCAGCAGTGAAATGGGTGCTTCGGTACTTGAGAAGCACAAGTAGTTATTGTATTTCTTACAATAAGAGTAGTGAATTTGTTTGCGGATATGTTGATTCCGATTTTGCAGGTGATTTGGATAAGAGAAGGTCAACTTCAGGGTACGTCTTTACTCTTGCAGGTGGAGCTATCAGCTGGATGTCAAAGCTACAGAACATTGTTGCTTTGTCCACTACTGAAGCAGAATACATTGATGCTTCTCATGCTTGCAAAGAGGCGGTTTGGTTGAAAGGTTTGCTTGGTGAGTTTGGTAGGTTACAGGATAACATCAGGTTACTTTGTGACAGTCAAAGTGCAATACATTTGGCTAAGAATCCGGCCTATCATAGTAAGTCAAAGCATATTCCAATCAAATATCATTTTGTAAGACAGGTTATCACTGAAAGGGGAGTCTCTCTCGAAAAGGTGCATACAAAGGAGAACTGTGCAGACATGTTCACGAAACCAGTTTTGTTGGAGAAGCTACGCTGGTGTTTGGCTTCTCTTGGCTTGCAGAAAAGATAAAATAATAATAACAGGGCATCAGGCTAATTGTTGTCAAGGTGGAGATTGTTGAGATTTTTTCTGTTTTAGTAAAAATAGACAAAATCCCAGTGTGTGACAACAATAGAAAATCTGTTGCTGGATTATCTCCAGGTTGTTGGGAGCAAATTAATGCATCCTAAATTTGATGTGAGAGAAGTTAGGTTCTCTCTGCTATAAAATAGGTTGTCATACGGATAGCTGGGAGAGTGTGAGAGTTTCATTGATGTAATCTCCAATTTGATTAATATATTCCTGATGCCTATGTTTGGTGGACGTAGCCCAGATTGGTTGGGTGAACCACGTTAAAACTGTATTTTATGTGTTTGATCTTCTGCTGTGTGTGTTTTAATTTATGTTTCCTGTGCACTTGATCCAACAAAGCGTTGGCCAATAGATTTCCATTCTCCTTCCTATCTGATCAAAGGGACTAGCAAGTCCATGGAAAAGAAGAAGAAGGAAGTAGCCAAGCATAAGGTTCAACATTTGGCTGAGAAAAGGAGGAAAGAGGTCGAGGAGAAGGCCTGGGTAGAGGTGAAGCGTGCCGCGAAGAAGCAGGCAGAGCAAGAAGAGGGTGGCTCCGAGAGGAGTGATAAGTCTACTTCACCCCAAATGGAGTAGGAAGAGGAGTTAGAGCAGGGCAGTGTGGTCAGAATGAGCAGAGCACTCCCTTCTGAGTGAAGTAGTACAAGGAGCAGGAAAGGGAAGGGCCATGGAAGAAAACAAAACCCACCAAGTCATCGTTGGACCACATTACTTTGACTAACGGTGACCTGGATGAGATAAGCGATAAGGTGTGGGATGCTATAGCTGAAATGCTATAGTAGTTTGAGCAGCAATAAAAATTGGCACTGAGCACCATCTAGAAGGATCTGCGTGAGCTGTAGATCCAGACGACTAGAATCCAGGCAGGTGTAGGACAGATCAACGTTGCCTCAACAAATTTGGCACCATGAACCACTCAAGAAGCAGAGATGGTTCGGTCATTGGATCTTTAGGTAGTCACGCTGCCAGATGGATCTCTGAGCATGGAGGTAGCCGCTGACAAGGATATTGTCATCTCTTTGAAGAATATCGGCCTCAACTTGGTCGTGCTCCCCAACGAGTTTCTTCACATGCTGAAAGCAGGTGTGATAGCAAAAGTTAAGGCTCGGGAGTAGCATCCACTGAGCCTTATAAGTGAGCATAGAGTAAACAAAAAACAGATGTTCGCTGAGAAGTCTGAGGCGTTGGAGGCACAAAAGAAATTTCAGGTGTAGAATGCCCAACTTGCAGCCATGGTGGCCGAGGCATGTAGAATAGTACCTGAACTGCATATCCTAGAGGGAGCGCCTTTGGAGGCGAAGATCAGGAAGTTGGCTGCAGGCATGCATGACGCCAAGACAGAAGTGGTCAAGGTTCAATTTGAACTGAACCTAAAGATTAACATAATTGGATTTGAAGTCACAGCCTTCAACTCCACCAGAGGTAAGAGAACAACGCGAATCCGCTATGAAGGATGGAGTCACAGTAATGGAGGTCGTAGTGGTGGATTGTATCGCACTTTTTGAAAAGGAAATGGAGGTAGTCACAACTCTGTAGGAAGATCCCACCCTACAGGCCTTGAATACAGAAGCTCACAAAATCCAACAACAATATGTTGAAGTCAGGGCAACAGGGCGCACCATTTCTACAACGCAACGATTGGCCAAGCTGCAGGAGGCAAAACAATTGCTTACATAGGTGGAAGTAGTGCAGAAGAAAGAGGCGGTCCTCAAGGCTAGATTGGGGCCTTGGCTGGATGAGGCCTACATTATTTCTGCCAACATTCAGGTGAAGTTGGCGATCCTATAGAGCATGCAGCAGAAAATCAAGGAGGACAATGTAGGATCGACAGCAAAGTAGCTGGTGGAGCATATCAAGCAAGCAGCCACGCATAGTGTGGCTGATGTAGCAGTGGCACAAGTAGAGTTGGGAGGTCTTTGCAGTAAGATCTCGCACTAGTAGGGTCCCCTAGGGTCAATTTTGGGGCAAAAAGCCAAAGTTTTGTTGTATGAAGTGTAAGGTCTCTGCAAGTGTGATTGCAGAGTGCATAGATAGTTAAAGTGTCATAAAGGGCTTGACCCCTATTTTATGTAAGTTAAGTCAGCTTTTTTAGATCCAGTATAAATAATTTTGTCTTAGGCATATAAGACAAGTGATGAATATTGTCTATGGGAGAAGTCTGAAGAGTTAGTGAAGAGAGTGGGAAGATGGGCTATGTAGCTGAGTGTGCACAGGCCTATAGTAGAGTCTGCAGCTGAGTGCGCGAACCCCTGTAGCTGAGAGAGCAGGGAGGTCTTGAGTCTGTAAGAAAAACTAAAGTATTAATAAAGAGATTATTCTTGAAATTCTTGTGTTTTGTCTATTTACTTCTGTTATAAATGAATGTGTTTTATACTATGATGAATGATGGGTTTATGAAATAATACTATATTGATGTGTGATTTTACATGATTTGCATTGTTGTATGAATGCAATTGATGTTAACTGTTTACATGAAGAATATGTTGTTGCATGATAATGTTATCAAACACTTAAGTTGATGTGAGTAATTACGGGGTTAAGAGTAATATTCGATGCACGTAATCAGTTGATCTTCCCTTTCAAGGTCCACGAAAGAAAATCGTAAACATTCGTAGAGGTATAGAAGCCAATTACAGGGAGTTATATCGATAAGCCATAAAGGCTTATTGATCTGCGCAAAGGAAGATTTAGGGCATAAAGTGAAATTATACTGATCTCTAGGTGCAGAAACTTGGTTCCAACATCCCCCCATACTGCTTCAGGTGAGACTTCAGTCCACGCTCCGCGGATTGATGCTGAAAGGGCTAGTAGTATAGGGATTTTTTTGGCAAACTAACTCTAAACCTGGGTCAAAACCCACTACTCCAACAAGCCCCTTGACTTCTGAGATTGTATCGACCTTTTTTTCTTTTGAGGCTACTTCTCAATGTTGTTCTTTTGTGCTTCTTGCGAGCACTAATACATGTTGATTACTTTCCCAATGTTGGGTGCCTCATCAGATGCAACATCTTCATTGTCATCTGTGTCTCTCAGCTAGCATTATTGATTGCTCACTACATTTAGTGCACGGTTTCATACTTAGCCTACAACTTGTTTCCATTCTGAGCAAGACCCTTCTGGGTGACTGTCTTCATGGAATGAGAAAATTAATTTTTCACACACTATTATAACTAGAACACTGAATTGAATCTTTGGCCAGTTTTAGCCAGGAAGTGGTTGTTGCCTAATGAAATGCTTCCTTTCTACTGTCTAGGTGGCCGGTTGATCACATATGTGTTAATCATTCATTGTTTGAGCTCAGACACTTCTGTTGTCAAATTCTTTACAAGATGAGTAATGGTTTCAATATCACTTGCTTCCTTGTCCTTACCATTACTCGCCACATCCTGTGGCTTCCTGCTCATGTCTCTAGAGTCCTTTGCTGGTTCATCATCCTTGATGACTCCAATTGCGTGCAGGTCCTTCTCTATAATGATTGCCTCTTCGCATTTTTCTAGTAATGTTGGTTTCATAGCTCACTTGACGAACTGTGTAATGTTGATTGGTAGTGCGGATGTGTAGTAATCAATAGTGATGGATTCATGAGGTTTTGTGTCTATTGAAAACTTATTCAATATGCGCAAAAACCTTTGATTAAAATATTTTACCTTTTCTTTCACCTCCATCTTCAGGCTGCCCAACTCTTTTAGCAACATGGTCGGGGTCTTGACATCATCAAATTTTTCCAAAAACATGCGTTTGAACATACCCTAATTATGGATGGAGTTGACAAGAAAGTTGTGATACCATACTGATGCGCAACCATCCAAGGTACACGAGAAAAATGTGCATGCAACATCGTTGTACCGTACATCGAGTGTCTACAGTTGTAGGTAGAAGTTGTCCAAGTGATCATTTGCCTTCACTACTCTGTCAGGGTCATACTTTGTGAGCATTATCTTCAAACGCTTTGGCATCCTATGCAAAGCACCCGGGAGAGTCGATGGTCCTTGAGTCATCCATTCTAAGTTTTGGTTAGCCATGTCTTCTTCTTCCTCATCCTCCTCCTCTTCTTCAAAATATTATGGTTTTGGCTCTGATTCTGTTGGTTCATCTCCACCTCTGCCTCCTCCGTTACCTTCCCCTCCACCTCCTGTATCGATATGTGAGCCCAATATCATGAGGGTGTCTCGTTCTACTTGTTGGAATACTGGAGGTTCCTCTCCATTCTCAAAGGCTTCTGCCAGACCTTTGAGTGTGCCAAGAACTACTTATTCCACTGATGATACAACAACTCTCATGGGAGTGGTCTTTGGATTTTTTTATGCATATGGAAGATCTTGTATTCCTGGGATCAGTCTGAATTCTTTCACTAATTGACGGGTGATGGGACTGATGATCCAGGAGGATCTGTTGATTCAAATTGTATAGGTGTTCAAGTGTTTCATTAGTGTTCAGTGTCGTCGTTGCTTCAGTTTAGCTATGACAGTGTTGGTTGTTTAGGTAATATGGTTTGCATGGCGTTTAGTTGATGTGGTATTGTACCTAGCTGTCGACTTATGTTCATCGACCATTCTGCCAGGATTGGTCAACGACATGTGTTTTTGTCATTTGAAAATTAGGATGTCATGTCCACATGGGTGTCATCATGGCAAAGGATCGATATCGTCATTTGTCGACGATAGGCGTGGGTTATTGTCATCATGTGACGAATGTATGTATTAATCCTAACCTATGTATTAATCTTATGCTAAAACCCTAAAGACCTAAATCCTTAGCTAGCACACTCAAAAAACATAAGAAATATGTGTTAATACAAACCATACATTCATGTATTAATCCCAAATCCTAAGTCTAAAACCCTTGTATTAGCTCTCAGGTTATGTTGAATTAATACAATTCAAAACATTACAAATTAAACATAACACTGTCCAAACTGCGAACTAATCGAATCAAAGGTATCTGGTCATGTGAATAGTGGAAAGATAAGACTTTCAGGTTAGCGCTAAGCCACCAACATCTGACCACAGTGGGACTGCAAGACATGTGACCAGCATCTCGTCGGGGTTCCTAATTGTTGGGCTTAGAAACCACGCAGAAACCATATAACGGTTATCGCATGTGAACATGTCCAGCTGACAGGAACCGCCGAAGAGGAAGCCACCGAGATAACCACCCTACAAATAGTTAACTCTAGGTGTTCACATGATCTGTCCAACCTGCTCGGTTAATGCTGATAGCTAGCGGTTTCAGGGTAAATCCAAAGTTATTTTGGGTTTTATATTGTTAAATTGTTTTAAATGAATTCAGTGACCTTGTGACTAAATCCTAAGGTGTCCCTAGTGGATTAGACCGAACCATATGAACCCTTCAAGTCAACTAATACACCTCAAAAGAATTCAAGGAGGTTTCCATGTACTTGAAGGCCTATAAGAGGAAGTTTTGCTCATTGAAGAAAGCTTGGTGGTTTTGGGTTTTTTGTATGCAGATTCTAGAGCTTAGAGCTTGTTTTGTTTTCAGCGTTTTGGGAGCATCGAGAGTCAGAATTGGAAACCATAAGCGATGTTAGAAAGATGGTTCAGAGAGCTATATGATGATAGTGATCAGAATTTCTTGTGTGCACATTCAATCTGGTATTTTCTTTGTGTAATCAACACCTTCTTCTCATTCCTAATAAAACAGTCGCCCATCTTGAAAGCTGACCTAGAGATGTAGTCCATTAGGGATGAACTCTGTAATCAATCTTTTTGTTTGGTATAACTGTGTTTTTACTATTTGTAATTCTATTATGCACCGATCTCATGTTTAATGAGGTGTCGTAAAGTGTTCTGCTCAAGCAGTTTACGTCAATTTCCGTGCTTTTAGTTAACATTCAACTCAGTAATGGTTAATCACTTCTACATAAATATTTATTTTATGGTCATTTCATATCATATAATTTTGTATCAGAGTAGGTTGCACTTGTAGAATGTGCCATTGAATGCTAACCAAGTATAAGCCGGAACAAGGAGAAGGAATCCTTGAGCAGATCGAACCAGAAATTGGAAAGTGACGAGTCGTTCAGAAATCAACCATGTCAGGACTTGATGCAGGTGAAAACACTAAAACTAATATGAGTGAGGAACAATTTCAGTAGGCGTTTGTAACCATGCATCAGATGTTGGGAGAATTGTACGAAGACAATAAGGTGAGAGATGTTTCTTCTTCAAAGACATCGAAGAAGGAAAAAGGTAAAGGCAAGGCTGATAAACCTCCTTCACCTCCATCATATACATCATCCTCTTCTTCTTCTTTTTCTTCCACTGCAGAATTTGAAACAGAAAATAAACCTAAGAAAACATCTCTTTTGAAACTTGATGTTAAATTTGAGTTACTTGTTTATGATGGCGAAATGAATCCTGAAAAGCTAGATAACTGGATAAAGCAGTTAGAAGTGTATTGTCGCATTCAGAACATTTCTAGAGATAAAACTAAAATTCAGTTAGCTACACTTAGAATGAGGGGAAAAATTTTAATCTAGTGGGAAAGTAAAACTCAGCTAGATGTCAAGTGTAAAGGAAAATTCATCTTGTCATGGTCAAAGTTTTTGAAAGCTCTTTAGAAACAGTTCTATCCCTTAGGATACATGCAACAAGCTATTATTGATTGGCAGCATTTGAGGCAAGGTAAAGGGTAGACTGTTCAGGATTTTACTCAGGAATTCAGAATGAAAGAATTGACGCTTGGTATTTCATTGGATACACGTGAAACTTTGTTAAAATACATCAGTAGTTTACATTCATATTTGCAACATACTTTATTGATGTTTAATCCTGATGATTTTGATGAGGTGTGTGTTCAGGCCATACATATTGAATCAACTGGTAGACCATTCAAGTTTTCATCTCAGTCATCCAAAGAGTTGGAAAACAAATATTCCAGTGACAGTAAGGGGAAGAACATTTCAGAGAGAAAGAAATCAACGATCGTTCAGAAGGAAAGACCTACTTTTTCTCATTGCTAGAGAATCGTTCATGATGAAACAAAGTGCTGGAAACTTCATCTAGAACTTAAGCCGAAAATGTTCCTTAAGGCGAAGGATGAAAAGAAGGCCATTGCAATAGTCCAGCAAGATTTGGGTTTAGATTCATGTTATGAAAGGAGGATAACCGCCATGGTTACGATAGGTAAAACATTTGATATTGGTTCAAGTTAGAAAAATATTGTATATTCTTCAAAAATAAATCCTTCACATGAGGATAAAAGAGTTGAACTATTCCACAGAAGGATAACTTCTAAGCATACAAAGATTGACACAATGTTTGACAGTGGATCGCAAGCAAATTTAATATATGAACATATAATTAATCAATTTGGATTAGAGACATAGAATCATCCAAGACCATACCCATTTGGTTGGATTAATAAATCAACTCAAATACATGTCACAAAGTAGTGTCGGTTAAAATTTGCAATTACATCTAAGTACATCGATGAAGTGGAGTTATATTTGGTCCCAGTAGACATATGTGGAGTTTTATTAGGAAGTCCTTATCTTTATGATAGAGATGCAGTGTTTTACAGAAGAGAACATAAATATCACCTAAATAAAGAAGGGTTTGAATTTCTTGTTAGGGAACATAATTTCAAATCAAACTTGGATTTAATTGTTACAAATCAAGTTAAGCAGTTAATAAGTTCAAGTAAATATGTACTCATGTTTATTAAGGAACAACATAAGTATGATTGTTCAAGATGCGAGATCTATTTTATAGATCAATTGGTCAAGGTGGTTAATTCTTTTCGAAGGAATCTTATTCATAAACAGGATAAGCAACATGCAATACATTTAATGTCCTATGAACATCTTCTTAAAGACAAAATGACTCTCAACTCATTCATTCAACTGAATTCTAGAAACTATCATCATCAACAGTGTATTGCAGGGAATGGTACATGTGAGTCTAATCAGAGACTTGTTTTAGATGGTATGTTTATTTTCAGTTTCAGGGGTGTAGGTCAGTATTGGGGAAAGTCAGTGTTACACTTCTTTGGTATTGCGTCATCATTTCATGCTTTAAAAAGTAATGAAGCCTCTTTTCAAGTGAAGAGGAAGTTTATAATTTTTCATGACAAAGCATTTTCGAAAGCAGATCTAAAGTTTCCTTATCATGATTTGAAAACTAATGCATTAAGTGAGAGTGTTAGTCAATGGAGATATCAGTTAATAAATGAAAAAATAGTGATTCAAGTAAATCAACAATTACTTAGATACTTTCAAAGTCAAACTAAGTTGCAGCAGTCTTTACATCACAACTAGATGAGTTTTGTGAAGCAAGTTGACTTAGTAATCAGTCAACAGGAAAGTAAATCAAGTCAATTAATTGATATGAAGTTAAAATCAAAGGATTCTTTGAATATTTCAGTTATTCTGGAAAGCAGATCATTAATACCCATCAGATGTATTGCACAAATTTCTACAAATACTAATTTCAAAGATGTGTTTGAATCACTAACTCATGATGCTTCATGGAAATAATTCAATTTCCATGTTGATAACAGGTTGTTTTCCCATTGTCGCAAGTTGTTCATACTACAGATGGAAGAAAAAGGTCACCAAATCAAAAGATGCCATGGTCAACATCATCAGGGTCATCACTTGCAAGTGATTGATCGAATTTATTGGTACATCGTCAGGTCAAGGTGGAAAGAGAGGGAGTTCTAACCTCATCGACTAATTGTTTAGTCAAACGTTTGTGGTCCAAAGGCTTTCAAGTGGAGAGGAATGATCCACAAGGATCCATTGATTCAAATTGTACAGGTGTTCAAGTGTCATCATCTGTGTTTAGTGTCGCCGTCACTTCAGTTTAGCTGTGACAGTGTTGGCTCTTCAGGTAATATGGTTTGCATGATGTTCAGTTGATGTGGTATTGTACCTGGCTGTCGACTTATGTTCATTGACAGTTCCGCCATGATTCGTCGATGACATGAGTTTTTGTTATTCGACAAGCATGATGTGGTGTCGACATGGGTGTCATCGTGGCAGAGGGTCTATATCATCGTTTGTTGAGGATAGGCATGGGTTTATTGTCATCATGTGATGAATGTCGCAAATGTCACATTGTGACAATATTTTACATATGGGTTTCTAAAAACTACATATAAACCCTAATCTATGTATTAATCCTATGCTAAAACCCTAAAGACCTAAAACCTTACTTATCGCACTAAAAGAACATAAGAAATATATGTTAATACAAACCATACATTCATGTATTAATCCCAAACCCTAAGTCGAAAACCCTTGTATTAGCTCTCGAGTTATGTTGAATTAATACAATTCAAAACATTACAAATTAAAAATAACACTGTCCAAACCGCTAATTAACCGCATTGGAGGTGTTTGGTCATGTGAACAATGGAAAGATAAGACAGTCGCGTTGGCGCTAAGCTGCCAGCATTTGACCGTAGCGGGACCGCAAGACATTTGACCACCAGCAGAGGTAAGCCGTTGGGTTCCTAACCGTTGGGCTTAGTGTTGGGTACCAAATCGGGCCATCTTTCTGTCCATTTCTATCATCCTTTTTGACCTTTTCGTACTCATTTACCCATGTTGTTATGCTAAACTTACAAGGTAAACACCCCTAATTTCTCTGATTGGAATATTTTAATTAATGAAGTAAAGTCACAGAGTCTTATCTATTCGTAGCACTAAAACATGTGTTTGAGTGTAGCTTGGAGAATAGGAACCCTCGCTTCAGCATCTTGCAACAGATTTGGTAACGGCCAGCCATAAGGAGGTTGTGCAGCTTGGGGCATGATTCCTTGAAACTATTCTTGGGCCTTTTTGCTATCTCAAACATCTGGTGTTGGTGCCGTTCCAGCTGATGTACATTTCTAAATCTGCGGTTACCATGTTTTAGGGAGATTTGTTATTATCCTGAACTGTGTATAAAATGCAGGTTGTTCCTGTGAATGTGGGTTCTCCCATCTCTATTGTAATAACCTGTTACAAATTAATAAAACAACACCTGCTTTGTTGTTCCAATCTTCTCCGTGACCAATGCAATTGTGATCAAAGAGCTGGGTCCGCTCTTCTGATCATGTGTTGTCTCTTTGTGTGTGTGTCATTTATTAGTTTATGCTTGTTGTTGCAGTTCTTTACTGATTATTATTATTTCTGAAGTTCTATAGCTAGTTTAATCTTACAACCATGTTTTGAATCTTAATTGCGAACCCTTGGTCGGAACGGATTACGCGTTTGCCCTTGCATATACCTTGCACGTTGCCTTGAAAAGATATGCACCCGGATTGATAAATTAATGTCGGAATAGGGTGAATAAATCGTTCATACCTGGACACCAACATTTTGGCTCCATTGCCAGGGAGGTTAACAAGGTGCAACAATGATCTGGACCAACCAGAGGGTCAATCTCTCATCCTGGGGAGAGAACGAGTTTTCTTACTTTTCTTCAGGTCCTGAGCGTAGGTATTCTTTCTGCTTGTTTATTTTTGCTTTTCTATTTGATTTTGTGCCATTCTCTTGTCTTGGAGAGGGAGGAGTCTTTTGACACCCTGCTTTGGGCCCTGAGTTAGATTTATTTCTTTTTTTTACCCTTGTGTGTTTCCTTTTTGGGAAAACCCTAGCTTTTACCTTGGGGAGGGAGGAGTCTTTTAATGCCTTGCTTTAGATCTGGAAGTATTAGGGCTTCTCGTGGTTTTTGTTTGTTTCTGGTTCTTGTCCCAAGGAGGGAGGAGTCCTTTGACAACCTACTCCGAGCTTGAAACCCTAGATTTTTGTTTATAGCTGCCTTTCTTTTTGTGAGTTCTTTCATCTTGGGGAAGGAAGGGTCCTTTGAAACCTTACTCCAAGATTGAAGCATTGTGGGTTCATACCAAGACCCTCCATCATACCAACTTTTGTATGAGCAAAGAACCAAATAAGAGGGGTAGAGGGAGAGCCCCAAAGAGAGGAGGACCAGATCTGGGAAGAGAAACCCATATCCAACAGATCATAGCAAAGGCTGAATTAGAAGCATCCTCTCTCATAGTTGTGAGACCAGGGGCAAGGAGAGTGAAGTCCGAGGGACAGTCAATGGAGCAAATAGTGCTGGTTATGACATTCTTTGGTGATTCGACACAACAGGTTCCTCTAGTAGTGGAAGAAATATCTAGCAGTAGACCTGACCAGGAGAATCTTGCACTGCTGATAGCGGAGGAAGAAATTGCAAGTAAAACATCAACAGGGTCAGACTGCACCAGTAAGGGAAAGGAAGTTGTAGCCGAGGGATCAAGCCATCAGGCCTTGGGAGAAGGAAACGAGGAGAAACTAGCATCACCAAGATATCGGGGAAGTTCTTCTAAAGCGTCTCGAGTCCTAGTAGTAAAGAATCCTCAGCCACCCTCCACAGAGCCTGTTGAAATCCCCAACGATTATTAGAAGATATTTATGGCTCCCAAAACTTCCATCATCGATTTTCCAATTGGGGATCTAGGAGCTGGCGTGCCTACAAAGCCTATTCCATTGGCAGCCTTACCAAACTTTCATGGGCTTGTTTCAGAAGACCCCGACACATTTCTATTTGAGTTTGACATAGTGTGTCGGGGGTATGACTACACAACAGATGCCTAGAAGTTAAAGATTTTCCCTTCGACACTAAAATTAATGGCTCTGCGATAGTTCATGGGCCTTGGAGGAAAATCCATTTCCACATGGGATGATATGCAAACAATTTTTTTGGAGAAATACCAGGATTACTGTAAATCCCAGAACATTAAGGAGGAACTCTTCAAGTTCACATAGAAAGAAGATGAAAGCTTGGAAGATTGTGTGGAAAGGTTCAAGTACACCTTATAGAGGTCAGGTCATTCTACCCTGGCTAAGGAAATTTTAAAGATTATCCTCCTTCGATCTTTTCGAGTAGACTCGATGCAACTATTGAACATTGTGGGAAAGGGAGACATCTCCAAGGAGACATTCGAAGATATTTGCAATTTATGTATTCAGTGCTTGAGGGGGCTTGCAAGAAACAAGCTTGGGATCCATTCAGCAAAGGGGTCTGGAGGGGGTGTTACAAAAGCAGAAATTGGAAACCTGCTAGACAACTTAAGAACATATATCCTCAGTACCCTGTCAGCACAAATGGACACTCTGCAAGTAAAATAGAAGCAGTTGGAACTGGACAGGACCATGGCAATATTTTGTCCGAAATGCAGAAAGAAGCACCCAAAAAGGGAATGTCCACTAAATTCCATAGAGGAATGTGTAATCTGTGAGCTTAATCATGTGACAAGCTCGTGCCCCTCTTTGCTAGGCCTGAAAGTAGTATTTCAAGGAACGAGACAGGACATAGAGCAACTGTACCTCATGGGATCTAGGAAGCCATGGCTACCTCGACCACCAATGGGAAATCAAGGTATGTACCTAGATCCATCTTAGTATTTCAATAATTTTAATATGAATCCTCAGACCATGCCTTATCCCCCCATGTGACTGTAATACCAGTACCCACCTTGGCAGCAGTGGAACCCTCAAGCCAGTACGAGCTCTCCATGGGCTCCAACTTGGCGAGGATCCTCTCCTGATCAGCTTCCTCAGCAGATGCCTTAGCAGATGCAACAACAAATACCACAACAGCAGCTCCAATTACCCTCCAATGTGCCTCCTGGTAACCAGCCTGCCCATCCTCAGCTTCCAATGCAACCTAACCCTAACCCTAACAATAAGGGGGCTCATCAAGCTGATGTTCTTAACTTGCCTTCATATAGTATCTCCACTGCAGAGTTGTATGAAATGAATCTGTGATCAGGTCGGATAGTTAACATCCAAACTCCTCCATTTATCATTGAATAGCTTAATAGTGAAGGTAAGGAGGCAAAACCAATTAGTAAAGAGCCAAAACAAACTAATAGAAACTACGTGCCTCCTGTTAAACAACATCAATCTAAACCACCTTACCCAGAGAGACTAATTATGAGTAAAATAAGCCCTCAAGCTGAATTTGATTTATTAGGAGAATTGTAGAACTTATTTGTTAAAATTCCCTTATTACAAGCTATGAAGGATGTGCCAATCTATGTAAAGACTGTTAGGGAATATTGTTCAAAGAAACCTGCCAAGAAAACTAAAGATCCCCTCACTATACATGTTATGGGAAAATTATCGGACTTTATGATGGGAAAATCAATGTCAGTGAAATATGGAGATCCGGGGAACCTAATTTTGACAGTACTGATTAATGGGGTAGAGATTCCGAATGTACTGGTAGACCTGGGCGCTGCCATCAATGTCATCACCACTGAAACCATGCATGCGTTAGGTCTTCGCAATTTGAAGCATACACCTACAGTATTGGAATTAGCAAATCAATCTATAGTTAAACCTGTAGGAAAGTTGGAATATGTGACAATTTCATTGGATTCATGGCATTACCCCATAGATTTCCTGGTATTACATACACAATATTCAGTGGGCGGTCATCCCTTGATTTTGGGTAGACCAAGGCTAGCCACTGCAGATGCTTACATTGGTTGCTGCTAAGGAAATATGGTTATTTCTAATGGGAATAACACTAAGAATTTAGTACTATATCCACCTACAGAACCAAATTCACCCATAAAACCAGCAGGTGGCAAGAGAGTTGTATCTGCGGTAGAGGCTAAAACGGAAGATGAAGAAGTGAGACCAGTCCTCACTATTGGAGAGGCCCTTTAGTTGAAAATGGAATCGGAAGATGATGTAATCACTTCCTTCATGGATGATCCTTGTTCCGTTTTAGAACCAAACCAGTATATCTTAGAGTCTATCCTAAGCTGCGAGACTTAGGAAACTATGGAAACAGCAGAAGGATTAGAGGAGCCACCTGCTGATGCACCCCATGAAAGTGTTCAAGTGGAATTGGAACGAGAAAACTTTGAATATTAATCCAAACTTGTCAGAGTCCCAGAAGAAGCAACTTGTAGATTTTCTACAGAAACATAAAGAGGCCTTCACTTGGGACTATGTAGATATGAAGGGGATCCCTGCCAACTTATGTACCCATCACATATATATCAAAGAAGATTGTTGTCCTATAAGACAACCTCAGAGAAGAATGAATCCTGCATTGAAAAATGTTGTGAAAGAAGAGCTTTAGAAATTACTGGATGTAGGTTTATCTACCCTATCTCAGATAGCCAATGGGTCTCACCATTAGTAATGGTCCCCAAGAAGAATGGTAAGTGGTGGATCTGCATGGATTATCGAGATTTAAATAAGGCGACATAGAAAGATCATTTTCCCTTGCCATTTATTGATCAAGTTTTAGACACATTGGCTGGCAAGAAGTTTTTCTCTTTTCTCGATGGGTTTAGTGGATATAACCAGATCCAGATTGCTCCTGAGGACGAGGACAAGACCACTTTCACATTCCCCTAGGGAACATTTGCATACCAGGTCCTTCCTTTTTGCCTGTGTAATGCTCCTGCAACATTCCAGCGGGAAATTCTAGGAATATTCTCTGACTTGATAGATGACAGTGTTGAAATCTATATGGATGAATTTACTCCATATGGAGACTCATTTTTAGAAGGGCTGGAAAATTTGGAAGAAGTTCTTGCAAGGTGTATACAAGCGCGTGTCTCTCTGAGTACAGTAAAATGCCACATGATGATGGAAGAAGGAATTGTTTTGGGACATTTTCTTTGAGATGAAGGGATCAAGATGGAACCAACAAAGATAAAGGTAATTCTGCACTTCCCAACACCTTAAACGCCCACATAGGTACGCAGTTTCATTGGTTGTGCTGGTCATTATAGGCGTTTCATAGAAAATCTTGCAAAAGTAGCACACCCACTATTTCAATTACTAACAAAGGATTCAGAATTTGCGTGGACAGATGACTGTGATGTGACCTTTACAAAAATTAAAGAATTAGTTTGCAGTACTTCGATCCTTAGAGGACTATACTGTGAATTACCTTTCCACATTCATTTAGATGCCTCTCAAATAGAAATTGGTGCAGTATTGGGACAACAAGAGGATAAGGTACCTTACGCAGTCTACTATGTTAGTAAAAATTTAGCCCCTGCTGAATTAAACTACACGGTGACTGAGAAAGAGTTCCTTGCCGTCATTTATGCCATCAATAAGTTCCAGCACTACATTACTGGGTATCCTACTTTTGTGCATACTGATCATGCAACCATCAGGTATTTAATGAACAAACCTGTTACCCCTGGTCATATTACAAGATGGTTGTTGCTACTAGAGGAATTTGATATTACCATAGTAGATAGACCGGGGAAGGACAATGTGGTTGCATATTTCTTATCTAGGATAGAACATGATGGTAAGAATACACCAATTGAAGATAATTTTCCAAATGAGCATCTTTTTGTAGTTTCTGTTAACACTCTGTGGTATGTAGATATTGCTAATTATCTTGATACAGGTAAAGTGCCTCGTCATCTGTCCTATAAGGAGAAAAGGAAGATCATTCACCAGAGTACCCGATATTCATGGATGGTAGGATATCTCTTCCATACAGGGGTTGACCAGCAGATTCATCATTGTGTGGCAGAAGATGATATTTTTGAGATATTAAAAGCTGCACACGATGGACCCTTTGGAGGGTATTTTGTGGATAAATGAACAGGTCATAAGATGCTGCAAATGGGATATTACTGGCCCTCCATCTTTCGTGACACTTGGGATTATGTTCGAAGGTGTGATAGCTATCAATGAATGGGACAACCTGGGAAAGCAGATGAAATGCCTCTTCAGACCCAGATAGTCCTTGAACTGTTTGAGAAATGGGACATCGATTTTGTTGGGCCCTTCAACCCACCTTCTCATCAGAAAGCTTACATCCTGGTCTATATTGATTATGTAACTAAATGGGTGGAAGCTAGAGTGGTCATGAGAGAAACAGAGCAAGTAGTGGCATACTTTCTTTTTGAAGAAATCTTTGCCCGGTACAGGACTCCAAGGGAAATTGTATTAGACGGAGGATCACAGTTTACATCTCATATGATAGAAAATTTGATGTAGAAGTATGGGGTCAAACATAGAGTGACAACCCCTATCATCCCCAGGCGAATGGACAAGTAGAAAGCACAAGCAATGTATTGGAAAATATCTTGATAAAGACAGTAGCAAGCCATTGCAGGGACTGGGCACAGAAACTTCTAGAAGCTTTATGGGTATACAGAAAAACACGGCGGAATACAATAGGGTTTTCTCGGTTTGAATTAGTCTATGGGAAATGCCCCTTGTTTTTGGTGGAATTTGAGATAAGTACACTCAGAACAGCTCTAGAAGTAGGCCTAGATATATCAGAAGCACAGAAACACCAACTGGAACAACTAAACGAGTTGGATGAGATTCAAGCAGTAGCTGTTCAGAAAACTACTGCTGTTCAACAGCAGAGAATGAAATGGCACGATAAATTTATCAAAACTAAGGTGTTTCATGTGGGGGACTGGGCGTTACTATATGAATTCCAATTTAAGGATTTCAAAGGCAAGCTTTGCACTCGCTGGATGGGTCCATATCATGTGGACACAGTGTTCGACAATGGAACGGTTAGATTGATTACAATAGATGAGAACCGTACCTCACTCCTAGTAAATGGACACCATCTAAAACTATACCACTGTCCAGCCTCTAAGAAGCCTTTGTTAAAAAGCTTTCTGGTTTATCTGATATAATGGTCATCGGAAAAGAGGATACTCTCACTCTATCCTCAAAAAATAAAATAAATAAATAAATAAATAAAAAATAAATAATATCTATAATATATATAATATATATATTATAATATATATATATATAATATATATATAATATAATGATACTATTGCTACTTACTTGTTTGTCTTTTGCAGGAATAAAAAAGAAATATGGCAAGGAGAAATGTAGCACTCGGTGTTGTTACTCCGTAGCTGTCGTTACTCCACTAAGTGCTGTTACTTTGTAACTGTTGTTACTCCATAACTTCTATTACTCCATATCTGTTGTTACTCCACAACTGTCGTTACACTGTCGATGTTGTTACTCCATCGGTGTCGTTACTCCGCAACTATTGTTGCTCCGTCAGTGTTGTTACTCCGCAATTGTTGTTACTCCGCCGGTGTTGTTACTCCATAACTACCGTTACTCCACAGCTACCATTAGGTCTGTAGGTATGTCTCCATTGATTTTATGGATTTAATTAAATATTCCAAAAAGGACATTAAAACATGCCATGGACGACTGTTATTAAGTTGGGGGGGGGGGGAATCGTCATAATGAATGACAGCGTACCTCGAAAAAGAATTTATGACACATGATCGTTGCGTAACCGAATCTAGTCATTTCGGTACTCTGTAATCATACTTTTGATGCGTTGGGATGCGTATTTGTACGCACCAAGTCATATCAGTCACCCTCCCAACACGCTGCGTTAAATTTCTGAAACATCCCACAGTACCACCTTATTTTTTCATCATTTCCAAATGTACCAGTATTGTTCATCCGTTGTCTCCAAATTGACCATGACATTACTTCAGTTGCCAATGGTTTGGAGACCTGTCACTCTCCCTTGCCAGCCAACTACAGTCGTCGTGCTGATTTTGCCTCTGCAAAAGTGGGTGGCTGATCTATTTGACATGAACCTGAGAATACAAGGAGAGCTCAGAACAATCAGGAGGTGTGGCAGGTTTTTCAGAACGTAGGCTAGGATGTTTATTTCGACAGATTGAGGGGGTCGAATGAAGAAATGACAACGGAATTTGCATTGAACTTGGGTGAAGGAGGCTCTCAGGTCCGCAGAATTGAGATCCCTGTAACAGAGGAAATCATCGCGAAAGTCAGTGAGCTTCCTCAAGTCAGGCAACGATGGTTTTCGAGAAGGACCACCCTTCCAGAATTCCCTGAGGCCTTTCTACAAGTAGGCGAAAGTATTGCACAGAAGGGTCGGAGATATGACAAAAACTTGCTACCACATCCATGGGGATGAGTAGCAGAGTTCGTCATAAAATATATGACATGCGAAGGAAGATACTCCACCATCTTCAAATACCATCTCTGCATACTAGCTCATCTTCGATTTCCACAGGTAGAATATTTTTCAATAAATGTGCCCTATTTTCTACTAAGGAGCCTTCATTTACTGCCACATTCGGCTTAGGGATCGCAACAGGTATTGGCGGTTATCACTCACCATGATTTGGTTCAACTGTTGATAATGAATTCCATTAGACAAATCCCGATTTCGTTGGAGATATTTTGGGATTCCACAGAGGAAGAAATAGCAGTTGTTGTGGCTACTAGGGAAGATGAATATGAAGCTATGGAGGAGGATGTAGTAGATGATGATTATATTGACCAAGAGGAGTCAGAAGAGATGGAGATGGAAATAAAAGAACTTGGACATGAGGCAGCTCCCCAACAACAAGCCAAAACTATGGAATCAATGGTAGATATGGGGATTGATATAGAAAGGCCCACTAGTACCACTGCCAAGGCTGTCCCACAAGAAGTAGCCTTGCCCGTGGAACTAACAGAGCAAGTTGATAGTATGGAAACCACGAAAGCAGACCCACAACAGGCCAGTGTGGACGAAGTGGTCGACATGGTGATCGAGGGTACCCTAAAAGGATCTCCTGTCACCATGGAGTTGATGGAGGATAATCCGATTGAAGAGGAGGAACAAAGACAAGGAGGTCCCAGGGCTGAGGAAACCATGCGACCCGTGGAGGAAGCAGCGGGAGAACTCGGGTGTGAGGTTGACGTTGACCCACAAGAACCAGCGTCAACTTCAAGGCCAAATATTGAAGATTCATTCCAATTCTCCTTCTTCTCCTTTATTCCAATAGGAGCAAGGGTAACACGTTCCCCTCGGCAAAAAGAAGAAGAAGATTTCACCATTCCTATGGCTCTGAATCTATCACAAAGGCCACAATCATGTGAGGTGGATGCTACCCAGGTGGCAGGCACCTTGGAGCCAAAACGAAGAGAAGAGACAAAGGTCCCGGAGGCTAGAGAACCGAAAGGGATCCCAACAAGCACATTAGCAGGAGAGCATCTCGCCAGGGCATCATCAGTCACAGTGGGCACACACGAAGAGGAAATCGCCGTTGGTGAAGAGGAGGACCAAGCGAAGTGGTCCTGACAAATAGCCAACGATAGAACCTGGCGAGAAGGCTGTGAAGCACGAAATAATTGAAGAAAGGTGAGCAGTCGAGGAAAACTTGACAGTAGGCACAACAAAAGATGTTTCGTAGGATTTACCTCCAGCTGCCAAAACGGAGGAAGTACTGGTTAAGCAGGAATGGATAGAGTTGTGTGAACAGTGAAGGCTTCCAGTTAAGTAAAAATAGCAGCTGCAGTTTAGGGATACAATGCAACTCAAAATGGAGGTAAGGAAATTGAGAAAGAAGGTGCACATAATGCAGAATCAGATAAAGAAGTACAAGTGGCAAGCCAAAAAGTCCAAGGCCATAGGGGTTGAAGTAGAAACTCAAGTGGACCTGATAGCCACAACCTTTGCTGCCACTCAAACAGACTCAGTCGAATGACTGTTTGAAGATGGGGAATATTCCTTAACAGCCAAAATACAGACTTGGAAATCTATTGCATCTTAATACAAAAATGAGATCAACAGGACTTAGAAAAAAGCCTCCACAACCATCTTTGGATATGTGGAGCACATAGATATTATGAGATTAAGGCATGCAAAGTAGTAGCTCAAGATGGAGAAACTGGAAAAGCAAGTGGCAGAACTGAAGGTCAATAAGGAGCAAATGTTCAATATAGTGCAAGAGGTTATGACATGTCATCCCCCTACTTCTTGTTATTATTTATTTTTGCATGAAAGTTTCCTTTTATTTTGCATGGAAAGCATAAAAAATGAGATCAGCTATGAGATAGAAGATGGTGTACAAATCCTCCAAATCTTGAGGAGTCATGACGTGCTAACTCAACATCTGATGTGTGAGTTTTACCTTCACGGGTATCTACTATGTCTAGACAGAGATTTTAACCTGGTTTTGTATGAAGGGGACATTCATTTAAGGGCCCTCACCTCTTATGCTTTCAATTAGATTCATTGGCGGAAGGCTTCTAACACTTTTGAATCCAATCAAGTTACAAAGCCATTTATAGTAAGAGGGGAACATAAGAGGTCCATTATAATGTTTACTAAACATAACACCTTTTTGGGAATTGGGGAGAACAGAGATAGAAGGATGAGGACACAAAGATGGTGTCTTGATCTTTGTGTCAAGCAATTCACCACATTTCAAAATGAGGCCCTTGATTGCTGTCAGAAAAGATGGATGATGTCACCTACAGCTGTTCAGAACAGGGAACCTTTTGGGGCACCAAATTTTGCACGAGTACTCCCTAGAGTACCTAGATATGTGGCATGTGTCCAGACATGTGGGACCTGGTGGATGGGGATCCTGTTTCAGTTTCCTATTCTTTGGCTACCTGCAAAAATTTATGCTCCATCTTACAATGTTCCAAAGGATTGGTGGAAGGAAATTCTCCTTTCGGATGGGTTTAAAGTTCCAGGGACAGAGATGGCCCTAGAATATGATCTCGTGCAGCTTCATGAGGCTTACAGTCTACAGAATCTAGACCTGCAGAGGCGGTGGACTGCATGAGGACATGCAGAAGGCTAGTTGGGGGGAGATGTTGGGTACCAAATTGGGCCATCTTTCTGTCCATTTCTATCATCCTTTTTGACCTTTTTGTACTCATTTACCCACGTTGTTATGCTAAACTTACAAGATAAACACCCCTAACTTGTTTGATTGGAATATTTTAATTGAAGTAAAGTCACGAAGTCTTATCTATTCGTAGCACTAAAACATGTGTTTGACCACAGCTTGGAGAATAGGAGCCCTCGCTTCAGCGTCTCGCAATAGATTTGGTAACAACCAGCCATAAGGAGGCCACACAGCTTGGGGAATGATTCCCTAAAACTATTCTTGGGCCCTTTTGCTATCTCGGGCATCTGGTGTTGGTGTCATTCCAATTGATGTACATTTATGAATCTGTGGTTACCATGTTTCAGGGAGATCTATTATTCTCCTGCACTGTGTATAAAATGCAGGTTGTTCTTGTGAATGGGGTTTCTCCCATCGCTATTGTAATCACTTGTTACAGATTAATAAAACATCACCTATTTTTCTGTTCCAATCTTCTCCATGACTAATGCAGCCCTGATCAAAGAGCTGGGCCTACTCTTTTGATCAAGTGTTGCGTCTTTGTGTGTGTGCCATTTATTAGTTTATGCTTGCTGTTACAGTTCTTTACTACTTATGATTATTTCTGAAGTTCTATATCTAGTTTAATATTATAGCCATGTTTTGAATCTTAATCGTGAACCCTTGGTCGGAATGGATTACGCGTTTTCCCCTGCATATAACTTTTGCATTTCCTTGAAAAGATACACACCTGAATTGATAAATTAATGCTGAAATAGGGTGAATAAATCGTTCATACTTGGACACCAACACTTAGAAACCACGCAGAACCCATATAATTTTTATCACATGTGAACACGCCCCACCAACTAGAACTGCCAGAGAGGAAGCCAAGATAACCACCCTGCAAACAATTAGATCTAGGTGTTCACATGACCAGTCCAACCCTCCCGATTAATGCTGAAAGCTAGTGGTTTCGGGGTAAATCCAAAGTTATTTTGGGTTTTATGTTGTTAAATTGTTTTAAATTAATTCAATGACCTTGTGACTAAACCCTAAGGTGTCCCTACTGGATTATACTGAACCATATGAACCCTTCAAGTCAGCTAATACACCTCAAAAGCATTCAAGGAGGTTTCCATGTACTTGCAGGCCTATAACTATAAGAGGCAGTTTTGCTGATTGAAGAATAGAGTCGTGGTTTTGGGTTTTTTGTATGCAGATTCTCGAGGTTAGAGGTTGTTTTGTTTTTAGTGTTTTAGGAGCATCAGGAGTCAGAATTCGAAATCGTAAGTGGCGTTGGAAAGAAAATTCAGAGGGCTATATGATAACAGTGATCAAAAGTGCCTTTGTGCACATTCAATCTAGTATTTTATCTTTGTAATCAACACCGTCTTCTCATTCCTAATAAAACAGTTGCCCATCTTGAAAGTGGACTCGGAGACGTAGTCCATCAGGGACGAACTCCGTAATCAATCTTGTTTTCTGGTATAACTGTGTTTTTACTATTTGTACTTATGTTATGCATCGATTTCATGTTTAATTAGCTGTCGTAAACTGTTCTTCTCAAGCAGTTTACCTTGATTTCTGTGCTTTCAGTTAACATTCAACTTAGTAATGGTCAATCACTTCTACATCAGTATTTAGTTTATGGTCATTTCAGATCATATAATTTGGTAACAGAGCAGGTTGCATTTGTAGAATGTGACATTGAATGTTAACCAAGTCTAAGTCGGAACGATGAGAAGGAATCCTTGAGCAGATCGATCCAGAGATTGGAAAGCGACGAGTCGTTCAGAAATCGACCATGTTAGGACCTGATGTAGGTGAAAACACTGAAACTAAGATGAGTGAGGAACAGTTTCAGAAGGCATCCTTAACCATGCATCAGATGTTGGGAGAATTGTACGAAGATAAGAAGACCATAGATGCTTCTTTTTCAAAGACATCGAAACCGTTGGGTTCCTAACCGTCGGTCTTAGAAACCGCGTAGAAACCTTATAACTATTATCGCATTTGAACACGTCCCACCGACTGGAACTGCCAGAGAGGAAGCCACCGAGATAACCACCCTGCAAATAGTTAACTCTAGGTGTTCACATGAGCTGTAAAACCTGCCCAGTTAATGTTGACAATTAGCGGTTTCGAGGTAAATCCAAAGCTATTTTGGGTTTTATGTTGTTAAATTGTTTTAAATTAATTCAATGACCTTGTGACTAAACCCTAAGGTGTCCCTAGTGGATTAGCTGAACCATATGAACCCTTCAAGTTAGCTAATACACCTCAAAAGTAGTCAAGGAGGTTTCCATGTACTTGCAGGTCTATAAGAGGCAGTTTTGCTCATTGAAGAATAGCTTGGTGGTTTTGGGTTTTTTGTATGCAGATTCTGGAGGTTAGAGGCTGTTTTGTTTTTAGTGTTTTAGGAGCATCATGAGTCGGAATTGGAAACCATAAGCGGAATTAGAAAGCTAGTTCAGAGGGCTATATGATGAAAGTGATCAAAAGTGCCTGTGTGCACATTCAATCTAGTATTTTCTCTTTGTACTCAACACCTTCTTCTCATTCCTAATAAAACAGTCGCCCATCTTGAAAACGGACTTGGAGACGTAGTCCATCAGGGACAAACTCTGTAATCAATCTTGTTTTCTGGTATAACTGTGTTTTTACTATTTGTACTTGTGTTATGCATCGATTTCATGTTTAATCAGCTGTCGTAAAGTGTTTTTATCAAGCAGTTTACCTCGATTCTATGCTTTTAGTTAACATTCAACTAAGTAATGGTTGATCACTTCTACATCAGTATTTAGTTTATGGTCATTTCAGATCATATAATTTGGTATCAGAGAAGGTTGCATTTGTAGAATGTGACATTGAATGTTAACAAGGTCTAAGTCGGAACGAGGAGAAGGAATCCTTGAGTAGATCGATCTAGAGATTGGAAAGTGATGAGTCGTTCATAAATCGACCATGTCAAGACTTGATGTAGGTGAAAACACTGAAATTAAGATGAGTGAGGAATAGTTTCAGAATGCGTTCTTAACCATGCATCAGATGTTGGGAGAATTGTACGAAGACAAGAAGGCAAGAGATGCTTCTTTTTCAAATACATCGAAGAAGGACAAAGGTAAAGGCAAGTCTGATAAACCTCCTTCACCTCCATCATCTCCATCATCCTCTTCTTCTTCTTCTTCTAGTGCAGAATTTGAAACGGTAAAGAAACCTAAGAAAACATCTCTTTTGAAACTTGATGTTAAATTTGAGTTACCTGTTTATGATGGCGAAATGAATCCTGAAAAGCTAGATAACTGGATAAAGAGTTTAGAAGTGTATTGTCACATTCACAACATTCCTAGAGATAAAACTAAAATTTAGTTAGCCACACTCAGAATGGGGGGAACAACTTTAATCTAGTGGGAAATTAAAACTCAGCTAGATGTCAAGTGTAAAGGAAAAGTCAGCTCGACACGGTCTATGCTTTTGAAATCTCTTAGGAAACAGTTTTATCCTTTAGGATACATGCAACAAGTTGTTATTGATTGGCAACATCTGAGTCAAGGTGAAGGGCAAAGTGTTCATTAGTTTACTCAGGAGTTCAGAAAGAAACCATTGGCGCTTGGTATTTCATTGGATACATGTGAAACTTTGTTAAAATACATCAGCAATTTACATTCATATTTGCAGCATACTTTATTGATGTTTAATCCTAACAATTTTGATGAGGTGTGTGTTCAGGCCATACATATTGAATCAGGTGGCAGACCATTCAATTTTTCATCTTAGTCATCCAAGGAGTTTGAAACCAAAGATTCCAGTGACAGTAAGGGGAAGAACATTTCGAAGAGAAAGAAATCAACGATCATTCAGAAGGAAAGACCTACTTGTTCTCATTGAAATAGAATCGGTCATGATGAATCGAAGTGCTGGAAACTTCATCTAGAACATAAGCCCAAAAATTTCCCTAAGGTGAAGGATGAAAATAAGGCCATTGCAGTAGTCTAACAAGATCTCGGTTCAAACTCAGGTGATGAAAGGAGGATAACCGCCATGGTTACGATAGGTAAAACTTCTGATACTGGTTCAAGTTCGAAAACTATTGTATATTCTTCAAACATAAATACTTCACATGAGGATAAAAGAGTTGAACCCTCCCACATAAGGATAACTTCTAAGCATACAAAGATTGACACAATGTTTGACAGTGGATCGCAAGAAAATTTAATATCTAAACATATAGTTAATCAATTGGGATTGGAGACATAGAATCATCCAAGACCATACCCATTAGGTTGGATTAATAAATAAACTCAGATACATGTCACACAGCAATGTCGGTTAAAATTTGCAATTACATCTAAGTAGATCAATGTAGTGGAGTTAGATGTGGTCCCAGTAGACATATGTAGAGTTGCCTTAGGAAGTCCTTATCTTTATGATAGAGATGCAATGTTTTATAGAAGAGAACATAAATATCACCTAAAGAAAGAAGGGGTTGAATTTATTGTTAGGGAACACAATTTCAAATCAAACTTGGATTTAATTGTTACAAATCAAGTTAAGCAGTTAATAAGTTCAAGTAAATATGTACTCATGTTTATTAAGGAACAACATAAGGATGATTGTTCGAGATGCGAGATTCAATTTATAGATCAATTGGTCAAGGTGGTTAATTATTTTCCAAGAAATCTTATTCATAAATAGGATAAGCAACATGCGATACATTTATTGTCCTATGAACATATTCTTAAAGACAGAATAACTCTCAACTCATTCATTCAACTGAATTCTAGAAACTACCATCATCAACAGTGTATTGTAGGGAATGGTACATGTGAGTCTAATCAGAGACTTGTTTCAGATGGTATGTTCATTTTCAGTTTTAGGGCTGCAAGTCAGTGTTGGGGAAAGTAAGTGTTACATTTATTTGGTATTGCGTGATCATTTCATGCTTTAAAAAGTAATGAAGCCTCTTTTCAAGTGAAGAGGAAGTTTATAATATTTCATGACAAAGGATTTTCGAAAGCAGATCTAAAGTTTCCTTATCATTATTTGAAAACTAATGCATTAAGTGAAAGTGTTAGTCAATGGAGATATCTATTAATAAACAAAAAAATAGTGATTCAAGTAAATCAGCAATTACTTAGATACTTTCAAAGTCAAACTAAGTTGCAGCAGTCTTTACATCACAACTGGATGAGTTCTGTGAAGCAAGTTGACTTAGTAATCAGTCAACAGGAAAGTAAATCAAGTCAAGTAATTGATATGAAGTCAAAATGAAAGGAGTCTTTGAATATTTTAGTTATTCCAGAAAGTAGATCACTAATACCCATCAGATGTATTAAACAAATTTCTACAAACATTATTTTCAAATATGTGTTTGAAACACTAACTCATGATTCTTAGTGGAAATAATTCAATTTCCATGTTGATAACAGGTTTTTTGCCCATCATTGCAAGTTGTTCATACTAGGAATGGAAGAAATAGGTCACCGAATCAAAAGATACCATGGTCATCATCATCAGGGTCATCACTTGTAGGTGATTGATATAATGTATTGGTACATCGTCAGGTCAAGGTGGAAAGGGAGGGAGTTCTACCCTCATCGACTAATTGTTTAGTCAAACTTTTGTGGTCCAAAAGCTTTCAAGTGGAGAGGAATGATCCACGAGGATCCATTGATTCAAATTGTACAGGTGTTCAAGTGTCGTCATCAGTGTTCAGTGTTTTCGTTGCTTCAGTTTAGCTGCGACAGTGTTGGTTGTTCAGGTAATATGGTTTTCATGGCATTCAGTTGATGTGGTATTGTACCTGGCTGTTGACTTATGTTCATCGACAATTCCGTTGGGATTGGTGGATGACATGTGTTTTTGTCATTCGAAAAGCATGATGTGGTGTCAACATGGGTGTCGTCACGGCAGAGGATCGATATTGTCGTTTTTCGATGATAGGCATGGGTTTATCGTCATCATGTGATGAATGTCACAAACATCACATTGTGACAATATTTTACATATGGGTTTCTAAAAACTACATATAAACCCTAATCTACGTATTAATCCTATGTTAAAACCCTAAAGACATAAATCCTTACCTATCACACTAAAAAAACATAAGAAATATGTGTTAATACAAAACATACATTCATGTATTAATCCCAAACCCTAAGTATAAAACCCTTGTATTAGCTCTCAGGTTATGTTGAATTAATACAATTCAAAACATTACAAATTAAACATAACGCTATCCAAACGGTAAAATAACCGTATCGAAGGTGTCTGGTCATGTGAACAACAAAAAGATAAGACAGTCAGGTTAGCTCTAAGCTGCCAGGATCTGCCCATAGTGGGACCGCAAGACATGTGACCACCAACAGAGGTGAGCCATCGGGTTCCTAACCGTCGGGCTTAGAAACCGCGCAGAAACCGTATAACTATTATCGCATTTGAACACATCCCGCCAACCGGAACCGCCAGAGAGGAAGCCGCTGAGATAACCACCCTGAAAATAGTTAATTTGAGGTGTTCACATGAGCTATTCAACCTGCCCAGTTAATGCTGACAGCTAGCGGTTTCGAGGTAAATCCAAAGCTATTTTGGGTTTTATGTTGTTAAATTGTTTTAAATTAATTCAATGACCTTGTGACTAAACCCTAAGGTGTCCCTAGTGGATTAGACCGAACCATATGAACCCTTCAAGTCAGCTAATGCACCTCAAAAGCAGTCAAGGAGGTTTCCATGTACTTGTAGGTCTATAAGAGGCAGTTTTCTCATTAAAGAATAGCTTGGTGGTTTTGGGGTTTTTGTATGCAGATTCTGGAGGTTAGAGGCTGCTTTGTTTTTAGTGTTTTAGGAGCATCAGGAGTCGGAATTGGAAACCGTAAGCGGCATTGGAAAGCTAGTTCAGAGGGCTATATGATGACAATGATCAGAAGTTCTTGTGTGCACATTCAATTTGGTATTTTCTCTTTGTAATCAACACCTTCTTCTCATTCCTAATAAAACAGTCGCCCATCTTGAAAGCGAACCCGGAGACGTAGTCCATCAGGGACGAACTCTGTAATCAATATTGTTTTCTGGTATAACTACATTTTTACTATTTGTACTTCTGTTATGCATCAATTTCATGTTTAGTCAGATGCCGTAAAGTGTTCTGCTCAAGCAGTTTACCTCGATTTCTATGCTTTCAATTAACATTCAACTAAGTAATGGTTAATCACTTCTACATTAGTATTTAGTTTATGGTCATTTCAGATCATATAATTTGGTATCAGAGCAGGTTTCATTTGTAGAATGTGACATTGAATGTTAACAAGGTCTAAGTCAGAACGAGGAGAAGGAATCCTTGAGCAGATTGATCTAGAGATTGGAAAGCGACGAGTCGTTCAGAAATCGACCATGTCAGGACCTGATGTAGGTGAAAACACTGAAACTAAGATGAGTGAGGAACAGTTTTAGAAGGCATTCTTAACCATGCATCAGATGATGGGAGAATTGTATGAAGACAAGAAGGCTAGAGATGCTTGTTCTTCAAAGACATCAAAGAAGGACAAAGGTAAAGGCAAGGCTGATAAACCTCCTTCACCTCCATCATCTCCATCATCCTCTTCTTCTTCTTTTTCTTCTAGTGCAGAATCTGAAACGGAAAAGAAACCTAAGAAAACATCTCTTTTGAAACTTGATGTTAAATTTGAGTTACATGTTTATGATGGCGAAATGAATCCTGAAAAGCTAGATAACTGGATAAAGCAGTTAGAAGTGTATTGTCACATTCAGAACATTTATAGAGATAAAACTAAAATTCAGTTAGCTACACTTAGAATGGGGGGAAAAAATTTAATCTGGTGGGAAAGTAAAACTCAGCTAGATGTCAAGTGTAAAGGAAAAGTCATCTCGTCATGGTCTAAGTTTTTTAAATCTCTTAGGAAACAGTTCTATCCTTTAGGATACATGCAGCAAGATATTATTGATTGGCAGCATCTGAAGCAAGGTAAATGGTAGAGTGTTCAGGAGTTTAGTCAGGAGTTCAGAAAGAAAGCATTGGTTCTTGGTATTTCATTGGATACACATGAAACTTTGTTAAAATACATCGACAGTTTACATTCCTATTTGCAGCATACTTTAATGATGTTTAATGCTGATGATTTTGATGAGGTGTGTGTTCAGGCCATACATATTGAATCAGGTGGCAGACCATTCATGTTTTCATCTCAGTCATCCAAAGAGTTGGAAACCAAATATTCCAGTGATAGTAAGGGGAAGAACATTTCGAAGAGAAAGAAATCCGCGATTGTTCAGAAGGAAATACCTACTTGTTCTCATTGCTAGAGAATCGGTCATGATGAATCAAAGTGCTGGAAACTTCATCCAGAACCTAAGCCCAAAAATTTCCTTAAGGCAAAGGATGAAAAGAAGGTAATTGCTGTAGTCCAGCAAGATCTAGGTGCAGATTCAGGTGATGAAAGGAGGATAACCGCGATGGTTACAACAAGTAAAACTTCTGATACTGGTTCAAGTTTGAAAACTATTGTATATTCTTCAAACATAAATCCTTCACATGAGGATAAAAGAGTTGAACTCTTCCACATATGGATAAATTCTAAGCATACAAATATTGACACAATGTTTGACAGTGGATCACAAAAAAATTTAATATCTGAACATATAGTTAATCAATTGGGATTGGAGACACAAAATCATCCAAGACCATACCCATTAGGTTGGATTAATAAATCAACTCAGATACATGTCACACAGCAATGTCGGTTAAAATTTTCAATTACATCTAAGTACATCGATGAAGTGGAGTTAGATGTGGTCACAGTAGACATATATGGAGTTGTCTTAGGAAGTCCTTATCTTTATGATAGAGATGCAGTGTTTTACATAAAAGAACATAAATATTACCTAAAGAAAGAAGGGGTTGAATTTATTGTTAGGGAACATAAATTCGAATCAAACTTGGATTTAATTGTTACAAATCAAGTTAAGTAGTTAATAAGTTCAAGTAAATATGTACTCATGTTTATTAAGGAACAACATAAGGATGATTGTTCGAGATGCGAGATTCAGTTTATAGATCAATTGGTCAAGGTGGTTACCTCTTTTCCAAGAAATCTTATTCATAAATAGGATAAGCAACATGCGATACATTTAATGTCATATGAACATATTCTTAAAGACAGAATGACTCTCAACTCATTCATTCAACTGAATTCTAGAAATGATCATCATCAACAGTGTATTGTAGGGAATGGTAAATGTGAGTCTAATCAGAGACTTGTTTTAGATGGTATGTTTATTTTCAGTTTCAGGGGTGCAGGTCAGTATTGGGGAAAGTAAGTGTTATATTTCTTTGGCATTATGTGATCATTTCATGCTTTAAAAAGTAATGAAGCCTCTTTTCAAGTGAAGAGGAAGTTTATAATTTTTCATGACAAAGAATTTTTGAAAGGAGATCTAAAGTTTCCTTATCATGATTTGAAAACTAATGCATTAAGTGAAAGTGTTAGTTAATGGAGATATCAATTAATAAATGAAAAAATAGTGATTCAAGTAAATTTTCAAAGTCAAACTAAGTTGCAACAGTCTTTACATCACAACTGGATGAGTTCTGTGAAGCAAGTTGACTTAGTAATCAGTCAACAGGAAAGTAAATGAAGTCAAGTAATTGATATGAAGTCAAAATCAAAGGAGTCTTTGAATATTTCAGTTATTCCCATCAGATGTATTGAACAAATTTCTACAAACATTGTTTTCAAAGATGTGTTTGAATCACTAACTCATGATTCTTAGTGGAAATAATTCAATTTCCATGTTGATAACAAGTTGTTTGCCCATCGTCACAAGTTGTTCATACTGCGGATGGAAGAAAAAGGTCACCGAATCAAAATATACCATGGTTAGCATCATTAGGGTCATCACTTGTAGGTGATTGATCGAATGTATTGGTACATCGTCAGGTCAAGGTGGAAAGAGATGGAGTTATACCCTCATCGACTAATTGTTTAGTCAAACTTTTGTGGTCCAAAAGATTTCAAGTGGAGAAGAATGGTCCATGAGGATCCATTGGTTCAAATTTTACAGGTGTTCAAGTGTCATCATCAGTGTTTAGTGTCATCGTTGCTTCAGTTTAGCTTGGATAGTGTTGGTTGTTCAGGTAATATGGTTTGCATGGCGTTCAGTTGATGTGGTATTGTACTTGGCTGTCGACTTATGTTCATCAATAGTTCTGTCCAGATTGGTGGATGACATGTGTTTTTGTCATTTGACAAGCATGATGTGGTGTCAACATGGGTGTCGTCGTGGCAGAGGATCGATATCATCATTTGTCAATGATAGGCATGGGTTTATTGTCATCATGTGACAAATGTCATGAATGTCACATTGTGACAATATTTTACATATGGGTTTCTAAAAACTACATATAAACCCTAATATATGTATTAATCCTATGCCAAAACCCTAAAGACATAAATCCATACCTATCACACTCAAAAAACATAAGAAATATGTGTTAATACAAACCATACTTTCATGTATTAATCCCAAACCCTAAGTCTAAAACCCTTGTATTAACTCTTGGGTTATGTTGAATTAATACAATTCAAAAAATTACAGATTAAACATAACACTATCCAAATGGCCAAATAACCAAATCGGAGGTGTCTGGTCAAGTGAACAATGGAAAGATAAGATAGTCTGGTTAGCTATAAGTTGCTAGGATCTGACCGCAATGGGACCGCAAGACATGTGACCACCAACAGAGGTGAGCCGTCGGGTTCCTAACCGTCGGGCTTAGAAACTGCGCAGAAACTATATAACAATTATCACATGTGAACATGTCCCACTGACCGGAACCGCTAGGGAGGAAGTCGGTGAGATAACCACCCTGCAAATAGTTAACTCCAGGTGTTCAGATGAGCTGTCCAACCCGCCCAGTTAATGCTGACAACTAGCGGTTTCGGGGTAAATCCAAAGTTATTTTGGGTTTTATGTTGTTAAATTGTTTTAAATTAATTCAATGACCTTGTGACTAAACCCTAACGTGTCCCTAATGGATTAGACCGAACCATATGAACCCTTCAAGTCAGCTAATACACCTCAAAAGTAGTCAAGGAGGTTTCCATGTACTTGTAGGCCTATAAGAGGCTGTTTTGCTCATTGAAGAATAGCTTGGTGGTTTTGGGTTTTTTGTATGCATATTTTGGAGGTTAGAGGCTGTTTTGTTTTTAGTGTTTTAGGGGCATCGGGAGTCGGAATTGGAAATTGTAAGTGGCATTGGAAAGCTGGTTCAGAGGGCTATATGATGATAGTGATCAGAAGTGCCTATATGCACATCAAATCTGGTATTTTCTCTGTGTAATCAATACCTTCTTCTCATTCCTAATAAAACAGTTTCCCATCTTGAAAGCGGACCTGAAGACATAGTCCATCATGGATGAACTCCATAATAAATCTTGTTGTCTAGTATAACTATGTTTTTACTATTTGTACTTCTGTTATGCATCACTTTCATGTTTAATCAACTGTCGTAAAGTGTTCTCATCAAGCGATTTACCTCGATTTCTGTGCTTTTAGTTAACATTCAACTCAGTAATGGTTAATTACTTCTACATCATTATTTAGTTTATGGTAATTTCAGATCATATAATTTGGTATCAGAGCAGGTTGCATTTGTATAATGTGACATTGAATGTTAACCAGGTCTAAGTTGGAACGAGGAGAAGGAATCCTTGAGCAGATCAATCCAGAGATTGGTGTTGGAAATAATACTGAGAGGGGGGGTGAATCAGTATTATCAAGTCAATTACTTCTTTTTCAAAAATGAATGATATACGCTACTTTAGTTAATTAAAACCGCGTATATACGCAATTATACAGAAGGAAACCCGCGTATACAAAGCAAACTTTTAAGTTACTTTATCTTTCTGCTAATGATTGTTATTCTGTGATTAAGAATCAAATAAATAGTAACCAGAAACAGTAAAACTGAGCAGAAAGACAACCACACACAAGAACACAAGATATAAGGTGGAAACCCAATGTGGGTGAAAACCACCTGTTGCAATTCGTCTCTATCTTCTTTTTAAATTAGAAACTTCTTTTACAATGTACTGGTGCAATCCTTTACCAGTACACAAGCTGCAACCTGCAGAGAGCTACAGCCCTCTCTCGTTCTCCAGCTTCTTCTGGAAGGGAGCTACAACCCCCTTTAGCTCTTGTACTAGCCAAGATACTAGTATGTAGGTGCTGGCCTACAGAAGGCTACAACCTTCTCTTTCTTCCAGGGACCACGTTTCATAAAATTTCAGACTGGATCCATGAACATCAATCAATCATCAAGAATTTCTCCATCAACCAATCTCCTTTCCACCAATTAGATCTGAATCAAGTAAATACTTCTTTGACAACTGTACCCAAAACATAGTACCAGAAACCACACACCAAAATATAAACCCAGAACACAACAGCAATAAACAGAAGAAGCTAGATCACAACTTAAAGTATATACGCTATTTCGATAACCTGCAACATGCATGCATACGCTTCTGTGTTTTAAACAACCTGCGTATACGCTGTTTTCATTCACTGATCCAGCGTGTATATGCGCCTTCACTTCATTGAACCTGTGTATAGATCTATAAAGGATAGTTCGCTCTTTCAGATATTCAGAATGCTAATTAACCCAGATTATCAGTGTTATATATCAAGCAAGCGCCACATATAACAGACCAAAATCATACAAAGATACAATCATTAAAGCTTAAAGATTATGACCCATCAATAGAACTTATCCTTCTCTTTGCACTAAGGTTCCTCCTTCAATCAGATCCAGATCTGCACCATAACCCGATTACTAGTATTCCAGATCTACCACTTTATCAGATATTCAATCATACTTCAGATTCTCCTTTGCCACATGATCTCCTTCCTCTTTTATAGACTTGCCTTTCACAATACCATGGTCCAAAACCATAACAATTCAATACCATGAATCCAATACTTGGGATCAACACTTATGACGAAATACCATGGTCCAAAACCATAGGTTCAAATACCAAGGACCAAAAATAAGTTCTCCCACATATACGCACTTTTTCTTGCATGAAAGTGCGTGTATACACATACGCGCCTTGGGCAAGTCCAACCCGCATGTATACGCGTCTTCGTCTAGATGAACCTGTGTATATGTCTTTTTCTTCTTTCTGAGTGCCTGAACTGAGATCTGTCACCAAGGTGAGTTGCCATCAAGGACAAAACCAATGCCATATCAAACCTATGCCATAATGCCAACAATCTCCCCCTTTGGACTTGATGGCAACACCAAGTGCCATATCAAACCATATCAAACCTATGCCATAATGCCAACAATCTCCCCCTTTGTCATCAAGGGCAAAGGGTTGTGCTCCCCCTAAGTACATGCTAAAATCTCTGCTCTTGTTGTGCAGGCCATGCTCCCCCTGACTATAGGAAAAATCTGCAAAAGATGTTCTTCAAGAAGAACCATGACATATACATCATGAAAGACCTTCCTATCACCAAAAGACTCAATACATACATCCATCACCCAACCATGTGGGGATCATTCACCCAACCAAGTGGGGATACATCAGAAAATTATATATGACAACCAAGTATAATACAACTTCATCCCAGGCATAGTGGGGAAACCAAAATAGGCCGTTACATGACATTGACACCATAAAGGAAATACATGACGTAGAGACGAAATATGTAGAGCAAGACTTATGAAAGTCACCAATAACTGATAGCAGCAGTATCTATCAATCACCATTCAGATCAGCAACCATGATTTCCTTCTGATCTCCCTCTGCAATTGTTCCACCAACAACAACTGTGAACTAGAACCACAAGCTTCCAAGACAATGCCAATAATGCATCATTAGAAGTTTGTCTGCTCCCCCTGAACCTGTGCTGGATGGTCTATATCAGAAAATCTTCAACCAGAGCCTATCCCTATAGATGTCCATCAAACCTCCATATACGCGACTGTCTCTGCACAAACCTGCGTATGTACGCAGATCCTCCTCAGGCAACATGTGTACACCACTTCTTCTCTAAAACAGACAAGTTTAACAGCAAGATGATGCATCAACTACTCCCAGCTTCTATCTGAGATATTCAAAAGTTTCCCTGGGTAGTGGTTGGGTGAGAATATCAGCAACTTGTTCCTTAGAAGGAACATATTCCAATTTGACCTTTTGTTCCAACACTTGTTCCCGGAGAAAGTGATACCTGATCGGTATGTGCTTGGTCTTTGAATGCATGACTGGGTTCTTTGAAATGCTAATTGCACTTGTATTATCACATAATATGGAGATAGGTGGTGTAGAAGTGATCTAAAAGTCCTACAAGGTTTGCATCATCCAAAGGAGTTGAGTGCAGCAAGATGCAGCTGCCACATATTCCGCTTCAGCTGTAGATAAAGCAATCGAACTCTGTTTCTTGCTGAACCAAGATACTAATCTAGAACCCATAAAAAATGCACCACCACTTGTGCTCTTTCTGTCATCCATGCTTCCAGCCCAATCTGCATCTGTATAAGCATGAAGAGTGAGATCTGTATCTCTAGGCTACCATAAGCCATAGTTTTGAGTTCCTTGAAGATACTTGAAAATTATCTTTATTTCCTGAAGATGAGTTTCCTTAGGATTTTCCTGAAATCTTCCAACTATTCCCACTACATGCATGATGTCTGGTCGGGTACTCAAATAGAGTAGACTACCAATCATGGATCTATAGGTTGGTTGACTCACTGCTGCTGATTCATCATTTTCACTGAGACTGCATCCTGTAACCATAGGGGTACATACTGGTTTCGAATCTTCCATGACATACTTCTTCAGAATCTGCTTGAGGTACTTGGTTTGAGACAAGAAGATACCGCCTTCATTTTGTTGGATTTTCAATCCAAGAAAGTATGTTAGTTCTCCAAGCAAAGACATTTCGAATTCTTTCTGCATCACCAAGGCAAAGCTTTGACTCATTGCTTCTTCATTGCTGCCAAAGATAATATCATCTACATACACAACAAGTATTAACAATTTGTCATTTTCAATTTTTATATAAAGATTTCTATCTGCCGATCCTTTTGAAAATCCTTGTTGATGAAGATATTTGTCCAACCGATAATACCAAGCCCTTGGAGCCTGTTTAAGACCATAGAGAGCCTTTTTTAGTCTGCATACAAGATTTGGATCATTCCCAAGAATGAACCCATCTGGTTGCTCAATGTCCACTTCTTCTTCTAAGTCTCCATTCAGAAAGGCTGATTTCACGTCCATTTGAAATACTTTGAACTTCTAAAAACTTGAGAGAGCAAGGAACATTCAGATGGCCTCAAGTCTAGCAACAGGAGCAAAAGTTTCTTCAAAGTCTATTCCTTCTTGTTGAGCATACCCTTTGCAAACAAGTCTGGCCTTGTTTCTAATAACTTTCCCATTTTCATTCAACTTGTTCTTGAAGATCCATTTTGCTCCTATGACATTCTTATCTTTTGGTCTAGAAACCAACTCCCAAGTGTTGTTCTTTTCGATTTGTTCAAGTTCTTCATCCATTTCCTTGACCCATCATTCATATTTGCAAGCTTCTCTTACATTTTGTGGTTCAGTGGAGGAGAGAAATGACAAATAGCTTGAGGCATCTGCAATTGTTCTTCTTGTTTGTACACCTCCCTCCTTTTGGCCCAAAATTTGTGATTCTGGATGATTCTTTTGAACATACCTGGAAGGAGTCTTCTCTTCTATCCTTATTTGTTCCTCTGGCTCCTC
>APFE030471920.1:82172-92987 GCA_000404065.3 Pinus taeda | reverse complement strand
AACAATGACTTGTTTGAAACTATTTTTTAGGCTATCCATAAACTAGCTTCCACAAGGTATATCTCTAAAGGTTGTGCGAACCAAAATCTAAAATTTTATTACCTACACCCTAATACCTTCCCTCAATATTCTCAACATTTTGTGCTCATAACCCCTCCAAAAACAAAGTTATACTAAAAATTCCATGATGCCTTATTTGAACTTGAATTTTAGAAAAATCACATATATTCCATAGGGAATATCTTCAAAAGTGTAGAGAATAAGAATCTAAAAATACCTCCCCCCTTTTACTTCTTTGTTTCTCCTAAATCATCTCAAAATTTCATACTTTGAAAGTTCCCATAAAGAAATTATGGTGAAACTTATAACATGTCTTGTTTGATACTAATTTAAAAATTAGCCACAAACATTATATTCCATAGGATATATCTCCGAAACTTTAGCAAACTTGGAATTGAATTTTTTATCACATGTATTGTGATATTTGATCTTAACTCAAAATTTAACTATTTGAAACTTCAATAAAAGCAATTTAAAGAAAAACTTCCAAGCTAACTTATTTAAAGAAGAAAATACCTAAGATCATAACTCTCATACCTATGATATAAATAATTAAAAAGTGGAAGTCACATTATTTAAGTCACACAACTCTAGTATAGATAAAAGAGATATGTTACATAATAAATCCTTAAATAATATGCAGATCTCCTCGAAATAACCCAATACATTCAAACATCCAAATCACCTCTTCTTAATCATTCACACATTGAACATGTGGCTCCTTCATCATTAAGACAACCCTGTAACATATACATTTAGACACTATGTGCATATTTAGCCCCATATGTGCCTCCCGTTGGGGTAATATGATACACATTTAACCCAATATATGCCCCCATATAGTCATAACATTGACGCTAACAAAATTAATGCTATGATGGAATGGACAATTCCTAAAAGCTTGAAGGATCTTGAGTATTCTCAAGATTGGTAGTATATTACTACAATTTTTTCAAGAATTATGTTTGAATAAGAACATTTTTCACATCGTTGTTGAAAAATAAGGCATTTTCTTTGATTCGAAAAGAAACAAAATATTTTTGAAAAACTTGAGGAGACTATGTCTAAAACTCATCTCCTAGCCATGCCTAATTTCGAAAAAAACTTAATTATGGAGTTTGATTCCTTAGGGCATGACATTGGCTAGTTTTACTATGGAAAGGAATTCCTCTTACCTTTGAAACAATTATATTATAGGTTAGAACTCATACAAACCAAATTTTTAAAAGAAATGCTGGACATACAACATATATTTAAGAGACAAATCCCTTACTTAATAGGAAGACGCTTCAAAGTAAAAATAGAACATGATATTATAAAGTAATTCTTGGGAAAATGATTATCTTAAGAAGAGAAACCAAAGTTAGATAAAAATGCTAGGTTATGACCTTGTAATTATCTATAGTAAAGGAAAACAAAATGTAGTGGAAAATGAACTTTCAAGTAAAGAAGAAGAGACAAAGGGTTTACCTTGTGCTATTTCCATTTTCCAATATGTTTGGGTGGAAGAAGTAATGATTATTCAGTAACTACAAGAAAAATCAAGGGCACTATATAAATTTTTGTTGAAAAATAAATCATTTTTGTATCATTGTCACTTATGTTTATGTAAGAATTTCCAATTCAAACATAACATCCATTTGGAATTTCACACTTCTCCTATACTACTAAATTTAGGGTTTGCAAAAACTTACCACAAGATAAACTAGAGATTTTCTAGGAGGATAATAAAACTAATGTTCAAAATATTGTGGTTGAACATTTGTTTTTCTAATAGAATAAAGAAGAGACTATCATGACCTAGGTATTTTATAACCATTATAATACAAATTTAGTGTTGGGAAGAGGTCTCAATGGATGTATTGAAGGTCTAACAAACTCCAACATAAAGAATGTTATCATGGTAATGAGGTATCCACTCACAAAGTATGTGAATTTATGCTTTCTTTCACATCATTTTAATGTAGGTACTATAGCTACAACATTCATAGAAATTGTTTGAATCCGATAATGGAATACCCATGATTATTTTAAGTGATAGAGATCCAATTTTCATTGGTAATTTATTGGTGAATTATTCTATTGTTTGGGTACTCATTTGAATCATAACTCCTTTTAAAATCCTCGATCTAATTGGAAAACTAAGATTGTGAATAAATGTATAAAATGGTACCTTCATTGATTTGTATATGATTCACATTATGGATCAAGAGGTTTCCATTGGTATGATGGTGGTAGAGCATTCCCTCCCATACTAAGTCATAAATAATGAACTTATTTATGGAACATTAGGGTTATCACCATCCATCCATCACATCATCGTTGAGTAGGAAAGTGAGGGCTCATGTAGAGGAGGACCACATAGAGCACTAACAAGAGGTTCTCTAAACATTGAAGAATAAATTGGATATAGGTTTAAATTAAAAAAGTAGATCAACATGCCGTGAAATGATATTTGAAGTGGGGGATGTGGTGTTTCTTAGGTTACAACAATACAAATAGATGCTCCTAAAACAAAAAAACAAGGGAACTAAATTAATACCAAGTACCATGGGCCCTATAAGGTGCCAAAAAGGATAGGAGGTATGGATTACAAATTTGAGTTGTCTCCATCTTCATATGTACATCTAGTATTTCATGTTTATCTCTTAAAGAAGGTAATTGATGATAAGGACATAATTCAAAATATATTACTAGATATTAATGAAGAAGATATATTCATACTAGAACCATAAACAATCCTTGAAAAATGGATCCAACAACCAGAAAATTGAGCAATTATTGGGTACTTCATCAAGTGGAAGAGCCTGCCAATAGAAGAGGTGACACTCAAAGATGAGTTCCTCATGCCAAAATGTACGAAACTAATCAAATGTTTAGGGAACACTTATTTTAAGGTGAGGGTCATGTTAATACCTAGATATTACTACATATTATCAACGAAGGAAAAATCATACTAGACCCATTGGACACAACAATCTCACTGGTCCAGTCCCATTAGTTTTGGGTTTGATTAGAAATTTATCTCTTTTATTCATGGAAGAAAACTCACTATATGGAACCATTCCAACTTCTCTCAGAAACTGCACTTCTCTCCAAGAGTTTTCCACTCGATACAACAATGTCATTGATCCAATTCCTTCAGTTCTGGGTATGCTAAAAAAATTATCATATCTATACCTTGAAGGAAATTCACTAAGTGGTTACATCCTTCTAGATATTGGTAGTTATACTTAGTTATGGTACAATGGTTTCTCTTATAGTGAATTGAGTGGAATAATTCCAATTGAATTGTGCTTGCTAAAAAATTTAGAGTACCTATATCTGTTGAAAATTGACAACAAGAAATTGCTAAAAATAGAAGTGCTAAAAATAGCACTGCTAAAAATAGCAGTTTGGGCATTAGTGTTGGATTGGGCAACAGGGAATGAAAAATGGAAGTGCTAAAAATAGAAGTTATATTTTTAGCAGTTCAAGTTGGATTCCTATTTATAGCAGTCCCTGGTCTATTTATAGGAAGTAAATTTGAATTTGATCTTACCAGCAGTTTGGAATATTAATTAGTTAATTCTTCATGAGTTAATTAGTTAAGGAAAAGCAAACCTGAATTCTTTGTGAGAACATGCAACTATTTCTCCATTAATTGGGGAATGTGTCCTTTATTTGCTTCACTGGTTGAGGAATTAAGGATGAGTTCTATATTGAAAGGATCAGTTGACTTAGTTTAACCTAGTCAAGTTCAGTTAGATTAATTTAACAAGCTGTTAAATTAATGAGATATAGTTTGTTGATGCTTGCATGCATGTGACAACTATTATTTTCAGATAACTAAGTATTTTCTCATGGATAACTGATGCATGTCAGTTCAGACAGAGACCCAGTTGAGATTAGAGTAGGGAAAATGTACTATCAGTTGGATGAATATTTTTCCTATAAAGGAAGCTCATCCATGATCAAGTTTGTGCAGTTAGATCAGAGGTTAGTGAGTGTGTGAAGAGGCCAATTCACGTAGGTGGCAGCATTGGACCTCAAAGAAACTGCACAAGGAAATAGGAGGCTTGGAGGGTAGAGGAGAAGGTTCGTGAGGAGCCTTTGATTGTCTATGAGTAGTAGAGGGATTGTACTGAGAGTTGGATAGCTTCCGAGCTAAGGCTTTGTGTAATCTGGACTATACTTCCACTTGTATGATAATACAGAGATGGGGTTTTAGGCAGGTGCTTTCCCGAGGTAAATTCTTCTGTGTTATGTGTGAATGATTCCTTCTTATTAGTTATATGTGTTCTTATTGATGTTGCTCATGGTTGATTAAGCTTCCACTAAATTATTTGTAGAAGTAGATCAAGTGTTTTTCTTTAGTACATTGCATTACCAGGTGATCTACAGGTGGGAAATTTCTACATGGTATCAGAGCTAGTTGATTTGTAGAAAAAGTTCTACATGGTATCAGAGCTCATTTATTTGTAGACAAATTCTACAAAATTCTACATGGTATCGGAGCACAGGTGATCAAGGAGAGAACAATATACTGAGAGGAGATTTAAAGTTTTGAGTTTTGGGTCGAGAGTTTGTAGAGTAGATATGAAAATTTCTGTACAAAATTTTTAGAAATAAATAGTAGATTTGGATTCCTTGCGGAAAAATACCCAAAATAATAAAAAAAAAATCGGCTGAATCAGAGTTTGGATGAGGGAGATACAACTAATTTAAAATTAGCTCTTTTTCTAGAAAATTTCTTGACGGCATGAAAGTGGAAATGGATTGGTGTGCCAGCCAAGAACCTGTATGCACTTGAGGTACAAGATGCATGCAAAGCGTTGAGGAGCAAGGCAAAAGGTTAGAGACTTGGTGGTTGAGAGGGAGAGTATATTACCTCTCAACATGCAACACCCGAAGAAGTCTCAGACAATTGTGGACGAGCCACGATTAGTCAACAACTTCAAGAGGTTGTAGAGCAGCCACAATAGGGGAAGCTAAGAGGAGATCGAGGAGAGACATCTACTCATGCAGAGACCTCCAGTGGGGGGGGACTTCGTGCCAGGTGTGCAGAAGGATCACATGCAGCCATACCTCCAAGTAGGAGGTGGGGCGATGTTGAGTGATTGTGCCAGGGAGGAGGAGTAGGATCCTTGAGGTACCCAACCTCTTGGATGAGACCTTGCTACGAGAGCCCTGATGTGGAGTAGGAGGAACTGATTGATTGGGTAGAGACAGATGCAAATGGAGCGGTAGAGAGAGCTACAGTGCACGAAATACCAGGACAACAAAAAGCATGCAGGTTGCAGTGATGCGAGAGGCACAAGTGTGTTGCACTGTACAGGGTCACATAGAGAAGGGTGCAACGGTGCGATGTGCATGGAGATGTTGTAGTAGCGTAGAGGTCAGAGAGGGAGCACTTGTTAGTAGCAGGTAGAGCTTTAACATCAGATTATGTTTCTAGCCTAACAGAGTGGTCAGTTGGGAGATTTTTTTTGTCTCGAGAGTTGCTGGAGTAACCACACTTGGTAGATGTGTTGCATGAATAACATTCCAGAGGTATAGGATCAGGTTCAAGAGGAAGCCTTTCTTGTTGAGAGGGAGTGTTGAAAATTGGAAACAAGAAATTGCTAAAAATATAAGTGCTAAAAATAGCACTGCTAAAAATAGTAGTTTGGGCATCAGTGCTCGATTGGGCAAGAGGGAATGAAAAATGGAAGTGATAAAAATAGAAGTTCTATTTTTAGCAGTTCAAGTTGGATTCCTATTTATAGCAGTCCCTGGTCTATCTATAGGAAGTAAATTCAAATTTGGTCTTACCAGCAGTTTGGAATTTTAATTAGTTAATTCTCCATGAGTTAATTAGTTAAGGAAAAGCAAACTTGAAGTCTTTGTGAGAACATGCAATTATTTCTCCACTAATTGGGGAATGTGTCCTTGATTTGCTCCACTAATTGAGGAATTAAGGATGAGTTCTATATTGAGAGGATCAGTTGACTTAATTTAACTTAGTCAAGTTCAGTTAGATTAATTTTACAACTTGTTAAATTAATGAGATATAGTTTGTTGATGATTGCATGCATGTGACAACTATTATTTTCAGATAACTAAGTATTTTCTCATGGACAACTGATGCATGTTAGTTCAGATAGAGACCTAGTTGAGATCAAAGAAGGGAGAGTGTACTATCAGTTGGATGAATATTATTACTATAAAGGAATCTCATCCATGATGAGGATTTATCTCCTTCAAGTTTGTGCAGTTAGATCAGAGGTTAGTGAGTGTGTGAAGAGGCTAATTCACACAGGTGGTAGCACTGGACCTAAAGGAAACTGCACAAGGAATAGGAGACTTGGAGGGTAGAGGAGAAGGATTGTGAGAAGCCTTTGACTATCTATGAGCAGCAGAGGGATTGTACTGAGAGCTGGATAGCTTCCGAGCTAAGGCTTTGTGTAATCCGGACTATATTTCCACTTGTATGATAATACAAAGATGGGGTTTTAGGTAGGTGCTTTCCCTGAGTAAATTCTTCTGTGTTATGTGTGATTGATTTCTTCTTATCAATTATATGCATTCTTATTGATGTTTCTCATGGTTGATTAAGCTTGCTCTAAATTGTTTGTAGAAGTAGATCGAGTGTTTTGCTTTAGTACATTGCATTACCAGGTGATCTACAGGTGGGAAATTTCTACATGATATCGGAGCTAGCTGATCTGTAGAAAAAGTTCTACATGGTATCAGAGCTAGCTGATCTGTAGAAAAATTATACAAAATTCTACAATATCCACAATCAAACAAGTTGGAGAGAACGACCCCTCTATCTCTAGGAAACTTCTCTTTTATTGACACTTTATTTTTGGAAGAAAATCATGCATTATTAGGTAATATCCCACGTCAATTTGAACATTTGAGAAATTTTTCTTAAATCAATTTATTTCCCATGTAATATTTCAAATCTTATCCCTTTTGAAATAGGAAACTACACCAATCTTGTATGGTTGGATTTAGAATACAATAAAATTAAAGGGTCCCTACCTATGAGTATATTTGGGATTCCCATTTACACCTTTAGTTTATCTTGAAATAACATGATCGGTAACACACCTGAAGTCATTGGAAATTTGAGACAAGTTATTAACTTAAATCTAAGTGAAAATATTTGTTGGTGACATACCTAAAGCCATTACAAAATTGAGTGAGTTGGCCTTCCTAAATCTTGGTACAAACAAGCTAAGTGGTAGAAACATTGAGGACATCGCTGATTTAAATAATTTTCAACACATTTATTTAGATACAAACTATTTTACAAGTATAGTTCCAAAAGGCATAGGAAAGCTTCGTTCATTCTCTTCAAAAATTCTTCTTGAATTCAAATAATATTTCTAGTCACATTCCTTGAAGTATCGGTGGTTTTGTTTTGCTTCAACACTTAGATACATTTGAAAAAAATGGAGGGACTAATCCCTGATAATATTGGCCAATGTGTGGGATTAGAGGTGTTTGATTTTTCTAAAAACAATTTGAATGGAAATATTACTTCATCCCTAGGAAATTGTAAATCTATAAGGAATTTATTATTTCATAGAAAGTTCTTGTCAGGGAAAATACCACCAATTTTAAGTAAATGCATGGTCTTATAGAGGTTGAAGGTGTCTAATAAACAATTTAGTGGAAATATAGATATAGGATTTCCTAATTCTATGGAATTTCTCTATGCTTATTCTAATAACTTTTTTGAGACTTCACTTATTCATTGTCCAAATATCCCTGATTTCAGCTATTAGATTAAAGAAAAAATGAATTAACGGGTCAACTACCTGGTTACTTGTAACTCTTCATGAATTGAGAGTCTAAGTGTTGGTTATAATAAGCTTAATGGTTGCATTCCTTCAAACATCAGAAATCTCATCAAATTTCAAGTCTTGGATCTACACACCGACAGAATCAGCCAAAAGATACCATCCAATCTAGAGAGGCTCAAAGGATTCAAAAATATTGGGTCTTCCAATCTTAGTAATAATATATTTTATGAGGGTTTGGAAATTATCATCAAGGAATTTGTGTATACTTTAACTTATATGTTGGCTACAAACCCAATACTACACTTGTCTGGAAATATTCTTATGGGCGAAAAACCTCCAAGTATATGAAATTTGCTTAGCCTGCGATTTTCGAATTTATTAAGAAATTGGCTACAAGGGCACATACCTGCATCTCTTGGTGGTGTATATACTTTGGAACAATTGGAATTGGAAAAAAATGATGTGGGTGAAGAAATTTCTCAAGAACTCTCTATGCTATCCATGCTAGTATATTTGGATGTTTCATCCGAAAAACATCGTGGGAGAATCCCACTAGGAACAACGTTTGACAATTTCAATACAACTTCTTTTCAAGGAAACTAGTGTTCAAGTGGTTTTCCTCTACATATATGCAATGAAAAAGAAAACGAGACTCATAATAGCACAGGTGCAGGTGTTAGTCAAGAATGTTTGACCCATTTGGAAATATATATCTATATATATATATATATATATATATATATTATTGATTGCAAGGGGTTTAGGAATGGGGATTGGATTTGACATAATTATCAATGTAATGATATTATACAATAAATATAAGAATCATGTGATGCCTTCAATAATATAACCAGTTTATGGACTATACAAATTTTCTAAATAATGTATATTGATGATCCACTATAACATCAATTTAAATGATGAGAAGACTCATAATAGCACAGGTGTGCATGTTAGTCAAGAATGTTTGACCCATTTGGAAATCAATCAATCTATCTATCTATCTATCTATCTATCTATCTATATATATATATATATATATTATTGATTGCAATGGGTTTAGGAATGGGGATTGGATTTGATAGAATTATCAATGTAATGATATTATACAATAAATATAAGAATCATGTGATGCCTTCAATAACATAACCAGTTTATGGACTATACAAATTTTCTAAATAATGTATATTGATGACCCACTATAACATCAATTTCAATGATGAGAAATAATATGTGTGTCTATAAAAAATTTCACGTGGTTAAATCATATCCTTGATACTCTTGTTTTATCTGGATGCTTGAATAATAATTATCTATTGATATCCTTACATACTAGCTAAGATACAATTTTACTTGCTGTTGATGTCTAGCAACATGATGTTTGGCTATCTTTCCTCTATTGTAAGAGTTTGGAAAACTACATGAATTTCAAAATATAAAATTTCATTTTCTATTAAGGAAGACACAATTTGGTTAAGCATGTTATACTTCATTTGGAATCCACTAATAACACGGTTTAGTTCCCATTGAACTTTTTCTTCTACACATATTCGACATTCAATTCTACCTATATCGTTGCCTGTTATTGTCATTATTATATAAAGAATAGGAATAACATGTGTCATTTAAAATTAGTTATTATTTTTTGGACATATAGTATTGATATATCATGGTATTAGAACTGGCTCACCATATTATAACAAAACGTATTTACAAACCAACCTAGATCCATATTAACTTTAGACCTACCAAGCACTAAGAGGGAACAAATCCATTGAGGTGAAAATCTATTTTAGAGTGCAAAACAAATTGACCCCTCTTAGTGCTAGGTAGATTCAAAGCTAAGATGGATTGATTTTGGTTTCTATAAGCAAATAAGATTGTTAGTTTTTAGTTTTACCATATATACATAAACACATTAAAAAAATATAACCAAGTTGAATGTTAGTTATTTGAACTTTGTAGTCACTTATAATTTACCCCTAAACCATTCATCATATACACCATTGTTCACTCACTGCATGATTTCCTAACATCATAAACCTAACTTTTCACATGTATATCCTCTATACATGTGTGTGAACATTACAATGTCTATGTAGTCTCTCCATAACTCTTGCTAGTGGTAATCATATAAATTTTCTTTACATCTAAAATTAACCTCTCTCTCTTCCCTCTCATTCTCCTCTCCCTCACACTCTCTCCTCTCTCTCAAGTCTTCTCTCTCTTCCTTCATATCCTCTCTTTCTATCACCTTCTTTGCGCTCCCCCCCCCCCCACACACACACCCTCTCTCTTCTCTCTTCCTCTCTTCTCCACTATACATCTTTATGTCTTTGTTCTTCCCTCCCTCCCTCCCTCCTTCAAATCATCTCTCCCTCTCTCCTCCTCCTATCCTTCTCTCTGAATACTATGAAATTTTAGTAGTTGTGAGGATAGAGGGTTTAAATATATCTAAAAGATAATTATAACTTTTCTTCTTTTAAATATAATTAAAAAATGTTATAATATTAATTTAGTTCGATTGTAAAAGGAGTTATGGTGTTGTAACAAAGCCTATTTACAAGTAGGGGTGAATATACATGGTTAAAAATATTGTTATATTGTAAGTTTATTGTAAGTATTATGATTTTATGTGCTTATTAATTAAATTTAAAAATCGTTATTGGGCATTTAGTATTGATAATCCATGGTATTGACCCATGGTATTATAACAAAGCCTATTTACAAGTTAATAATATCCATGGTAAACTGGAAGTGAATAAGCATGGTTAAAAATCTTGCTATATTGTAAGTTTATTGTAAGTATTGAGTTTTTATGTGCTTATTAATTCAATTTAAACATGGTTACAAATTAATTATTTAAGTTATATGGATTTTCCTTTTTACATTTTGTATCACATTTTACATTATACTTTAGATTATACAATTTTCATTTTAGATTTTACATTACATTTTACATTTATATATATCTTAATTT
>APFE030471920.1:39118-81142 GCA_000404065.3 Pinus taeda | reverse complement strand
AATGTAGGGAATTTTTAAGGTTAAATAATTTTATATTTTAAAATTTGGGCGAATCATTTTTATAAAAAATGGAAATTGGTGAACCTTTTTTTTGGAAAAATCATGGAAAATTAGCCCACCTACAAATATTAGCCCCTAAAATTTTCCATGTACATGGATAACATGCATTTCAAACACTTCTTTTAATTTTTTTACCTCCTTGATTGAGCAAGAGGATTTGAGGTCTAGGTGATGAACCCCAGTTTTACAACAAGAATGCTACAACTCCCAAGGCTACCAACTTAAATTATCAACACGTGGTTCATACAAGCTTAAGAGGGGCCAAAATTGTATGTGCAACAAACACCTACCTCTTCCTGGTTTGGCTCCCTTTGATGCAAGTGAAAGAAGGAAATGAAACAACTTAAAATGAGAAAAGATCTAGGAAATCCACCAATTCTAAGTTGCAAAAGGTAAATGACAACAAGCAAATCTATTCTACTTTTGCTAGAAGGTAAATATAGACTGACTGCAAAAATAAACATTCAAGAAGAAAGAAATGTAAGAGCTAAATGGTGACCTAACCAAGTCTTAGCTCAACGAAAGTGGTCTCTAAGCATTCATAGGCTATAAATCTACTTCTACTATAAATTTGGAGTGAATTTGGGCAAGAAAGATCTTGAAAACAAACTACTATAGGATTACTAGAAGATTGTTGTTTCTCGAGTTAACTTGTCAAATTCCCAAAAGAATCAAATGCAAATGAAATGGGGTGAATTTTTTTATTAAGTAGGATGTCCTAGGACTCCAATAAAAGTGGAATCGCTCAAAAATACCATTGTTAACATGTTCCAAAAATTAACAGAAAATTACTACTCTAAAAACAAGAAATTCTAGAATTAGTAAGCTAGTTAACCTACCAAATGCCGAACCTGATCCTGTAAAAATTCTATGGGGTGATTTTTTTTTATTAATTATAATTTGTTCAGGACTTGATCCAAGTGGAATCAACTCAAAATATATTTATTAACATGTGCTAAAATTTAGCAGAAAAATACTACTAAAAACTAGAAATTTCAGAGCAATGAACTAGTAACCTGATCTAGGTACCCAAATGCCTAGGCTAATCAAGTGAAAATGTTGCGGGGAATATTTTTTTATTAATTTGGATTTTTTTAAACTTCAATCCAAGTTGAATCTACTAAAAACAAGCTCATTAACATGTGCTAAAATTTAGGACAAAATTATTACTATTTTGCTACAGTATTCTTCTAGAAATTCCAAAATTGTGAACTAGTAAACTAATCCAAGTAGCTCAATGGTGAATATTATTTTTAAAAGTTGTTCAGAAGGTGCATAATTATTGTACTTTTATTGTACTTGTATAAGTGACCTACAAAACAACTTAATTCAATGATATAACCAATATAGCCTAAAACAAATGAAGCATGAATATTAAGTGCATAAAAATGCAAGAATGATAATTGCAAATGAACAAGACATTCAAAGAAGATAAAGAGATTGTACAACAGGGCTTTGAGGCTCTTGGGATTTCCAAGCCCAAGGATACTCAGAGAGCTATGAAGGAATCCAAGCCTTATAAGCTGAAAATGACACAAAGCTTCATTATTTGAATCAATCGAAGTACATCCCTGCTAGAAATGAAATTAGAGCTACTAAATAACTAGTTTTCTCCACAAGAAGAGTAAGAAATACTGGCCTCTAGAGGAAAATTTGAATTTGTATTTATACAAATTGATGGGGAAGCATCTTCTTTGAAATGTGGGAACAATTCCCTTCAAAATCCATAAAAAGGTTAATCTAGTTCCCAACAATAGCAACCTTCATTAAATGACAGGGAGCACATTTGTAGATTTTTTCAATCACTCGAGCTCCATAATATATTCAATAATTTCATAATATCCTATTCATTTATTATCCAATCTTATTCCATCCTGTACTAGGAAGAAAGTCCCTATATTATCTCATTCAAAACTTACTTGATATTCTCTCAATATTCTATAAAAATAAATTTTATTAGGTACATAATAAGCAAGGATAAACCAAATTTCTAAGGACCCATTAATACTATGAATTAACTCTATGATGTGCAAGCAAGTAGGAAAAATACATGTTTTAAGTGTTGGGACTAATAAAATATACAATTATGGGACCATCATTAGGGTACAGTTCATGGATTGGATTTGGGTAGGAGATGAGAAGGGTTTGTGACAATTTTTTTCTAAGATCTTAGGAATGCAAAAATTGTTTGCCCAGTTTATGAAGTGCAGGGCCCATGGGTGAAGATTTATTTGGTTTGCAGGCAACCATAATGAGCCCCACTGAGAGCCCCTATGCTAGGGGGAGTTTCCTTGTTATTATTACTTTCTTCTACATTATCCCTTCAAGCCTTCAAAGATAAATTTCCAAACCAAGGTAAGTAAATTCAGATATTAATTTTTTTGTGCGCATTTTTACAATCAATGTTAAAAGAGGTCACACAAATTGAAGAAAAAAAATATTTTTCCAAAAAAATGATTAACTACCATATGTTCAAATACTGTATTAAGCAAAGATACCAAAGTAGTTATTGTGGAAGAAAGAATAAAATTTTTAACACATGATCTTTAAAATACTAGTTTGTTGAAATTTATGATATACTGTGTTATAGATTTATTGTATAAATTTAATTTAATTTACTTGATTATGTTATAAATGCTTTGCTTCCCTTTTAGGACAAGTTTTTATATTTGGTTGGAAAGTTATTAATAAGGCAACGTGTGTGTCACTAAATTTGATTAAAATTACAACCTAATAATAGTGTACATAGTGTTAGGTTACTTGAAAATTTCTTAATATCAATATGTGATTTAAATTAAATTTGGATGTAAATTATTGCACAACGTATTTCTTGAAATTTGAATCTTACACATTTATATAGATATGTACTTAAAAATTGTGAAATTTTGTACCACAAATTTGGGTTAATCTTCCAAGCAAAAACATCATAAACACTATTATGTTGGTTGGTAACATGCTTTATAATTGACCCTTGCAGCACTAATATATTTCTTCTGAGGATAAAAACATTATCATTTATGTTGAAAATTTGAAATTCTTCTTAATAAAATATAATAGCACTCAACCTTTCTTAGATGCCAAGAAGTGTTGAAATTTTTAATATTAGATTCATCGATTGCTAATATTTTGGTCTGCTAGATCATGAGCATACCAATATAACAATACGTGAATTTTATGCTCTTTGTAAATGTAAATAGCATTTCATTAATGTTACCATGTTATTCTAAAGTTTGGAAAATAATATGAATCTATGTTAAGTGAAGTTTAAAAAAAATATTGTAGTTTTAAGTCAACATGAAATTTTGCAGTTCAATGTTTTAATTAACTTTACATCATTACAAGTTAAAAAAATCCCATAATTAAAGGTAGAAAATAGCAGTCTATCTTATAAATAAAATTAAAGAAATAATATGCAAGTTGTCTTGTATTTTATTAGTGTAAAATATGATTTTAGTTATTATTAATTTAGCATTAACTAATACAAATTACAATATTGATCATAACTTGAAAGCTTTATGGTAGCCTTTGTATAATAAAATGTAGTGTGGATAGCTATTTCCGAAATTTTTACCATAATTTCTAGCTGTAGTTGTAATATTTGTGTTATGATTTTTTTTAATTTATTTGTTCAATAATTTTTCTTTGTTAAGATTTATTGGGAAATAATTCAAAATTAAAATCCTTAAAAAATAACATCAATTATTGGTCACCATAATCTCATCATAATGTAATAATATAAGTAAATATTTATATTAAAAATAGATAAAACAAGATACTCACCAAAATTAATGCAAATCTTAATTCCTTAACACTCAATTAACTTTTCCAATTTACATAACAATTTCAATTCAATTTTAATAAAATAATAATTCATTTAAAATTATGATATTTATATAATTAAAATAAATATTAAATAAATTATATATTAAAAACATTAAAATTTGTTTTGTTTATTTGACAATTTCTAATTCTTTGGAATATGAATCGTGAATGTCCAAGTAACTGAAATACCCACTTTGTGGTTATAGATTCCATACTTAAGAACTATCCAACGCTGAATGAATCAAACAAAATCTTAAGCATACCCACTTTTTGGTTCTAGATTCCACACTAAAGCACTATCCAATGTTGAATGAATCAAGCAAAATCTTAAAGTTTAATTATTTGGAATCTGAGTGGCAAATATAATTCGAGTAGAGATTGTAAATTATAGTAAATAACCAAAAAAAAAAATCAAAATCATGGTTTAAGTTATTATTAATTATAATATTAATAATTTTATTTCTAAGTTAATTTTATTTATTAAATTTATGAATAGGTTACTGCCAAAATATTATTAAAATGGAGTAAATTTGAAATTATTATTATTATTTGTATTTAATATTTTTATTAAAATTATGAATTAGTATTTTGCTATTACTATATTATAGAGATTAAGTAGAATTAAAATTATTTCTAATTTTTATTTTTTAAATTATTGATTATGAATTAGTATTTGGTCACTAGAATATTATAGAGATTACGCATAATTGATAATATGTATATTTTTTTAATTGACTATGAATTCATGTTTAATATTTTTATTAAATTTATGAATTAATATTTGACTACTAGAATATACATATTAGGTGGAATTGAGATTTGTTTTTAATTGATTATGAATCTGTATTTTATATTGCTATTAAATTTGTTAAGTTCCACTATTACGAGTGGTTGAAGATGGGCCTCGTCAGCAAAGCGACCCAATATCAAACCTCACAGGGGGTGATTGTGCCCTGTGCTATGGGAAGGAGACATGCTAAAAAATCAAGTCAGCTAAGGGTTGGTGTGGCCTAAGGCGAGTGTGATCCTCGGGTGACTTTGCCAGTTTAGATGCCCCTTGGTCGTGGCTCCTCCACCCATAAGTCAAGACTAACCCATAAGTCAAGACTAGAAGATCACAGACAACTTGACAAACAACAAAATATAAATATTCTTATTAAATTTACGAATTAGTATTTGGCGACTAGAATATTATAGAGATTATGCAAAATTGAGATTTTTTAAAAATGATTGACTATGAATTCATATTTAATATTTTTATTGAATTTATGAATTAATATTTCCCCTCTACAAATCAGGTAGAATAGGTAGAATTGAGATTCCTTTTATTAAATAATTAATTTATTACTCACTATGAATTTCTATTTAATATTTTTATTAAATTTATTGATTATTATTTGGGAACTAAATATTATAGAGATTTTGGTAGAATTGAGAATCTTTTTATATTTTTTATTATTATTATTGACCATGAACCTATATTTAACATTTTTATTAAATTTATGTATTAGTATTTGACCACTAAAATATTATAGAGATTTGGTAGAATTGAGACTCTTGTTTTTTTTAGGATAATAATGTATTATGTTAAGTTTCACTAGCACAACTGGTTGGGGATAGGTGGTTGTGTTCTGTGCTGGGGGGAGACATGCTAAAACATCCAGTCAACTTAGGGCTGGTGTGGCCCAAGACATGTGCGATCCACAGGTGACTTTGATTGATTATATGCCCATGGTTTGCGCCTCTTCAAGGCACAATTCAAGCCTTTGATTGATTATATGCCCATGGTTTGTGCCTCTTCAAGGCACAATTCAAGCCTGGAGGATAATAGAAAACTTGAAAAACAAACAAAAAAGGATAATAATGTATTATATTTGTATTTTTAAATTTTTTCTATCATTGGAGCATTTTTATTTAAAAAGAAAATTGTATTTTGTAAATTTGAAAGTTTTTATGTGTGTAAATATAATTTCAGTGCTACATGTAACACAAATGCATATTTAATGTTACTAATAACTAGCACAACAATTGAAAATAAATGATGGGTAAATGTTGATAAGCATAAAAAAAACATTTAGACATCTCATATTGTCATTTTTTTATAATTAAGTAAATTATAATTTTATTTTAAATTATTATTATAATTAAAAGTTTATGGTATTTTATTAAAAGTAAAGGAACAATGAGATTGCCTTCATTTTAAAAAGATTTTTTTTTTTTTATAAACAAGGGTGGTGCTAAAACTATATGAGAAAATGCGCAGTGAACTTTATAGTTCTTGTGAAAGAAGTTAGTCAAGTTAGCAGTGCAAAGAGCATATTTAGATATATCAACTCATGTAATCATGGCACTATCGGCCTGGAAATCCCATGGTAATCCTTCACTTGTGGTATTTTAAAAATTCCAAGACTCGTGATAGAAGATACAAGTTTGGGCTTTGCAAGGAAGGGAAGCTTTGAGGGTTTTTACAGATATATTTTGAACAACTCCTCAAGTATAAGAGTATTGATACTTGTTTTGACTATAGTTGATGGTGGTACTAGGTCAATTTCCATTAAAGGTAGCAAATTATACTTTATGGGTATTTGTTAGGGGGTGTGAAGTTTAAAGGCCAAGACAATGAGGCAGTGGTCTACATGGTAAAAATGAAGAGAGATTGTCTCAAATTGAAAGAATGGATTTAGTTGGTTCTTAGTGAGAAAATATTGAATCACCTAATCCTCCACATGTAAGAGAAAGTGGTGGCTGGGATTTTCTTCATAAATCACTAAATGAGTGGGTTAGTATATATTTGGGAAAATCCTATTGGGATGCATGCCTTTGTAATATATATAGGTTGAAGGATGGTTGGATTTTATTTTCAAAACTTATAAGGATGCTAAGAGAGTCAAAGAACGAAAGTGGATATTGGGAAATATGATGCTTTCTAAAAAAATGATTTCCTTGTTTAGACTCTTAGATGCAAGAGAATTAGAGCAGCCTATTTGGGTAAAATTGCTAGTATTACACTTGGACTTTGAAATAACTCTATGATTAAGAAAATAGTAGACAATATTACTATCTTCCTCAATATCAATGAGAGATTGTAATCCTCAGCGTTAAGATATTTAGCCAGGATACTGATAAATATGGATTATGGGTCACTTTGAAATATGGAGATAGAAATAGGTAACCTAGAGCACATACAAGCACTATATTACATGAGTATTTCATTTCATTTTGGTTACTCTTACCATTATTGTCATCTAAAGGATGAATTCATATGTAGGTCACAAAATCTGATAGAGGTTAAGCTCAAAATTCATATTATAGAATGGTGAACATGAATATAGAAATTAGCGTACTTTTTGTAGAACGTGAAATTAGCGATTAACTCACAACATTAATGAGATATAAAAGTTTATGCAACTAGCTTAAAAAACGATAGATCAATGACTTAAAAATTATCCTCTTTCAGGGGGAAACCTCCTTTACATTACATAAATGAAAAATTAGTGGATGATACAAATGACAAGACCTCCTTTCTATATATAGGAGTCTAAGTGGTCACAATATAATCATAGCCTCATTAGCAAGGTGACCCAGGATCAAACCTCATGGGGGATGGTTGTTCCCTATGCTAGGAGGAGGAGACATGCTAAACAATACAGTCAAGTAATGGTTGGTGTGGCCTAGGCTTGGTGCAAACCCCACGTGACTTTGACGGATTAGATGCCATTGGTTTGCGGCTCCTCAAGCCATAGGTCAAGCTTGGAGGATTATAGAAAAATTGACAAAAAAGGGATAATAATGTATTATATCTATATTTTTATGTTTTTTTCTACCATTAGAGTTTTTTATTTAAACAAAAAATTAAATTTGCATTTTTTTATGCGTGTAAATATAATTTCAGTGCAACGTGTAACACAGATGGATATTTAATGTTACTAATAACTAGCATAATAATTCAAAATAAAAGATCGATAAATGTTGATAATCATAAAAAGCACTTAGACATCTCATATTGTCAAAATTTAAAAATATTTTAAAATCCCATGGAGGTTAAATCCTACCATCCATCCACTGATTATGGATAATTAAATTAAACTTCTCAAAGCTCTATTCCAAAATAAACACTCCGAAATATACAAACATATATGTGTAATTATTATAAAAATAACATGTATATACAATATTCTCATAAATTGTTGAACCATACTTTTTAATTTAAATGACAAGCAGTGAAATGAAAACAATAACATTCAAGACATTTCAATATAGATATAGCATAATGTAAGGAATTCTTTACATGGAAAAATACTAAGGGCATATAGACTATAAGAAAAAGCCAAAGTAAATACATGGAGGATCATTAATGTTCATAACCCACAATGAACTATTAATAATCTAGAACATGGATGAATGCCTTTAAAATTATTCTTTGGTTATGACTGAGAAATGAAGGGTTTATTAGGGTCCTCAAGTTTATGGTATTTTACTAAAAGGGAAGGAACAATGAGATTTCCTTCATTCCAAAAGGATAATGTTTGATAAACAAGGATGGTGCTAAAACTATATGAGAAAATGCGTAGTTAACTCTATAGTTCTTGTGAAGGAAGGTAGTAACATTAATAGTATGAAGAGCATATTTAGATATATCAACTCATGTAATCATGGCACTATCGACCTGGAAATCCCATGGTAGTCCTTCACTTGTGGTATTTTATAAATTCCAAGAATCGTGATAGAAGATACAAGTTTGGGCTTTGCAAGGAAGGGAAGCTTTATGGGATTCTATAGGTAAATTTTGAACAACTCCTCAACTATAAGAGTATTGATTGTTTTTAGGACTATAGTTGATTGTGCTACTAGGTCAGTTTCCATTAAAGGTAGGAAATTAGACTTTATGGGTATTTGTTAGGTGGTGTGAAGTCTAAAGGCCAAGGCAACGAGGCAATGATTTGCATGCTAAAACTGAAGAGAGATTGTGTCAAATTGAAAGAATGGATTTATTTGGTTCTTAGTGAGAAAGTATTGAAGCACCTAATCTTCCACATGTAAGAGAAAGTGGTGGTTGGCATTTTCTTCATAAATCATTAAATGAGTGGGTTAGTAAATATTTGGGAAAAAACTATTGGAATGTATGACTTTGTAATATATTTAGGCTAAAAGATGGTTGGATTTTTTGTTTGTTAAGGATGCTAAGAGAGTTAAATAATGGAAGTGGATATTGGGAAATATGATGCATTCTTGAAAAACTATTTTCTTATTTAGAATCTTAGATGAAAGAGAAATTAGACCAACCTATTTGGGTACAATTTCTAGTATTATACTTGTAATTTTGAAAGCATTCTATGTTTAGGAAAATAGTAGACAATATTACTATCTTCCTCAACATCAATGAGAGATTGAAATCCTCAATGCTAAGATATTTAGTAAGGATACTGATAAATGTGGATTATGGGTCACCTTGAAATATGGAGATAGAAATAGGTAACCTAGTGCACATACAAGAATTATATTACATGAGAATTTCATTTCATTTTGGTCATTCCTACCATTAGTGTCATCTAAAGGATGAATTACTTTGTAGGTCACAAAATCTAATAGAGGTTAAGCTCAAAATTCATATTATAGAAAGGTGAACATGAAGAAATAAATTAGCATAGTTGTTGTAGAAGGTGAAGGTACTAATATCAACATGAATGAGATATAAAATGTTATGCAACCACCTCACAAACAGATATATCAACGAATTAAAAGTTATTGTCTTCAACGGGGAAACCTCCTTTACATTATATAAATAAACAATTCTTGGATGATACAAATGACAGACTTCCTTTCTATATATAAGAGTCTAAGGGGTCACAATATAATCAGAGCCTACATAACAATAATAATGTAAGGGCACAATAATAACAATAGTGGGCTTGTATGGGGCACAATAATAATAATATGGGGACTACATTGACACAAAAATAACAATATGGGGGCTATACTAAAAATAAAAATAAGGGGTTAGACTAGTGTTATAAGGACCTAACTATTAGAAAATACTAGGGGGGGTGTGAATCAGTATTCCTCAGCAATTATCACTTTTAAATCTTTTCAGAGCATCAGTTAATCTTCAATTATCATTAATGTTTATGTAGTAAGAAAAATGAATAAAAAAACACAGGAGGCACAAAAATTTTAGTTGGAAAACCCCCTCTGGGTCAAAAACCACCGAACGATTTTCTAATAATTCTTTAATCTTCAACTCCAATTGAAGGGAAAGCCCCAACCTCGAAGAACCTAGAAAAGCATTCTTCTCTAGCTCCCATTAGATGGATGCTCCAATGCTTGAGATTCTTTAGTAGTCAACTAAACAGATGCCCCAACACCCAATGAGCTACAAATCACCCAAGCACCACCCTAACACCTTGAATTTTTCACAAGGTTGAACCTGTTGGTGACTTCATGCACTAGCCTAGCACCAGCCTACCACCCTATAAAAGAATTAAAGAAGAATGGACTCTCGTACCAGGGAAAATGGTCCACTTTACAATTATATAGAATGATGTAGAACAAGAAGAAATACTAGACCATAACCCCAAATATGACACAACCACATAAAGATGATCCTAGACCTCCCAACACTGCCTCTTCAACTCTTGGCAGATAGACACTTGAACAAATTTTACAATGATGCTTTTACAATGACTCTATACAATGATGCTTTTACAATGATTGTATGTAGTGCTTCCCACTCGAAGACTTCATGTGGTGGACTTCTTGCTACTGTTCTTCACCTTGATTACTACTATTTTCATGCTACCATTTCTCACTCTTCATAACATTATATTATGCATTGAGTCTTCTCTTGATGAATATATAAAACCTGCAAAAAGTCTTCAAGAAATACCCATGACATGATAATAACAAAACTTACCTCATCCTGCAGAGCATATGTCAGTGCTAAACAAAAACAACAAATTAGAATACAAAGAACCTAATGCAATTAATAGATAACATATATAGAAGATACTTACCTGTAGCTTACCTTTGTTGCCATTTTGTTGCACCTTACTCTTTGCTGCCCTAGAAAGTTTGGTCCTTTGCATCCCTTGACAACACTTGATCTACTTTTTTCTTGGCTTCTAGGAGCACGATATTTAATCTAATGTATCTCTGTGATTTCAGATCCCTAATATGTGATCTTCGGTCCTATAGTATCCCTCTGAGCCTTCTTTCCAATTCCATAGATCTGGCCTGATTTGGACTCTTCAAGACAAAGTTATGCCCAATCTCTCATAATGACCTAATTATGTACTAGTTCATTAGAGCAAACGTGTACGACGTGTCGCGTGACACTGTTTCCTCCTTCGGCTCTAACATTTATACATAGAAAACTATAGTCCATGCACTATCCACCAATTTTTACCGAATTCCAATCCTCTTCTCAGAGAGAGAGAGAGTTATGACGATTTTCCCAAGGTCACTTCTTTGAGATGAAATTTGGGGGCCTGCAAAAACCCTAAATTCCACAGATCATATCTCCGAAAATATAGCGAACCAAGATCTGAAATTCAGTCACGATGTTCATCAAGATTGTGAATTAAATGGGTTGTAATTTCAGAATCTAAAACTTTGCATAAATGAAGTTATAGAAATAATGCCACGATCACTACATTTAGAGGATATATGAGATTTCTTTTTATAGAGTTGAGAGGGGCTTTTATAGAGAATGCTGGAGGGATTTCAGGATCTTAAAAAAATATTAGTTATTGACTATTCAATGACCAAAAAAAATTATGAGTGCCATGCCACAATCCCATAGGGTTTTAGCCCACTAACTTGGGTTACTAACTTCAAACATGAATATCTCTCAAACCGCGAAGAATTACTTGGCATGCCATATATCAATGAAAATATCTCGACGAGTAGAATCTATCTTGAAGATCTTTGAATCAAAATAGATTAAGTTGTCAAGTCAAAATTCCCTTGAAAGATCAGGGTAGCCCTTGGTGCTGCTTGGGTTGACGTCAATGACAACCTCAGATCATCTTTAGATCAACAATCTTCCCCTTTGGCATTGATGGCAACACAAGTATTCCCCCTGTCATCATGGCACCTCTTCCTACTACCTTCTCTCCCCCTTTGACATCAATGGCAAAGGTTAACTCCCCCTGACACACAACCATGCTACAGACCTGTACACACTTCCACTCACCCTTTATTTTATGAATAAGGAAAATCTAATGAGAATTTGGGAGAATTCCAAGCTTCTGGCGAAGATATTCAAATGCTTCATGAGGTAAAGGTTCTTTTGTACCAACATATTCAAGTTTGATATTATTTTTAGTGATTTGTTCTCTAAAAAAATGATATTTTATCGGGATGTGTTTTGTTTCTGAACGCATGACAGGATTCTTGGAGATGCTGATGGCACTGGTGTTATCACAGAAGATGGGAATAGGCTTACTGAATTGTGCTTGAATATATTGCAGAGTTTGTTTCATCCAAAGGACTTGAGTAAAACAAGCTGCTACTGTAATGTATTCTGCTTCTGCTGTAGATAATGAGATTGAGGTTTGCATTTTGCTCAACCATGATATGAGACAACCACCTAGATAGAATGTTGTTCCACTAGTACTCTTACGATCATCAATGCTTCCTGCCCAATCTGTACCTGTAAAGGCTTGAATAATGACATTGTTGCCCTTGGGATACCACAAGCCATATTCTGTTGTGCCCTTTAGATATCGGAGAATTCTTTTGACGACAATAATATGTGATTCTCTTGGTGCTGCTTGGAATCTTGCTACTTGTCCAACTGCTTTCATAACATCTGGTCAGAAATTTGTTACATATAGAATACTACCGATCATATATCTGTACAACCTTTGATCCACATTCTTAGATGAGCCATCTATGCTCAATTTGCAACTTGTTACCATCAGAGTAAGGATGCGTTTGCAATATTCCATTTTGAATTTCTTGAGCATTTCCTTGATGTACTTGGCTTGACATATAAATATTCCTTTCTCTTGCTGAGATATTTGAAGCCCTAAGAAGTATTTCAACTCACCAAGTAAAGACATCTCGAACTCAATTTGCATCTTTATAGCAAAGTTCTCACTTCGTCGATCATCGTTGCAACCAAATATTATATCATCCACATATACCTCAACAATTGTTAAATTATCCTTATCTATTTGTACGTAAAGCTTTCTATCAAAAGTACCTTTCTTGAACCCTTGTTGATGTAGATATCCATCAAGATAAGCATACCATGCTCTGGGAGCCTGCTTGAGACCATATAGAGTCTTCTTTAACCTGCAAACATAGTCTTGTTTTTCTGATAGTAGAAAACCTTCAGGTTGTTCGATGTAAACTTTGTAGGTTTTAAACCTGTACAAAAATTAGCTGCATATGAATTCTAAAATACAGAAAATAAACAATAGTGAGAGAATAATAGATAAAACACATATACACAGAGATTTTCCCTTGGATCCCAAAACCGTGACTACCAACTTGATTTTTCATTATGTTCCTTTCAATGTTACAATATATATTTATACATGTTGAAGCATCCAATACCATAGACCAAAAACCATCGCGTCCAAAACCATGGACTAAAAAGCATAGGTAGTTCCACCCAACCTAATATAGGGTCCAAATTTTTTTTCCCAGGGAATTTCCTTGAACTCTGTAGAAGGGAGCTACCCGCCCCCCTCAAACCCCCCCAAGTAGGGGGGGCTACCATCCCCCTCTGACCCCCATGCTACGCAATCAATGCAATGAAGGGGGGGCTCTGCCCCCCCTCTAACCCCCCGGTTCACTACATGGGCTAGTCGTGGAGAGAATATAACACAACCCAATAAACTTCTTCTTCTAATTCTCCATTTAGAAATGCTAACTTAACATCCATTTGGTATATTTTTATTTTTCTTGAGCATGCATAGTTGAGAAACATTCGGATGGCTTCCATTCTAGAAACTGGTGCAAATGTTTCATCGAAATCAATACCTTCCACTTGTGTATAGCCTTTACAAACCAATCTTGCTTTGTTTCTGGTAACCTGTCCATCGTCATTCAATTTGTTCTTGAACACCCATTTAGTCCCAATGACATTTTTATCTTTTGGTCATGGAAGTAGTTCCCAAGTGTTATTATTCTTGATTTTATCCAATTATTCATTATAGTTGCTACCCAATGTTCATTCCGGTTGGCTTCCTCAAAACTACTAGGCTCAAAGGTTGCTAGAAAAGAAATGTGAGCTTCTTGTGATGAACGAAGATGTCAACCTTTTCTTGTTCCAATTCCTTCATTTATGTCACCAGTGATTTGATGTGATGGATGGTTCTTTTGAATCCATTCTTTTGTTTTCTTTACAGGAGCTTCTTGTTGTTGTTCTTGTATATCTTGTTGATCATTATTTACTTCTTCTTGGTTGACAGTTGCTTCTTGTTCTAGAATTTTCTCTGTACCTTTTTCAGCCTCTGTCTCATGTTTCAAATATTCTATGTGCTCATCATTATTCATTAGAACACTATCTTCATCAAATGTAACATTTATCCTCTCTACTATCTGTTTTCGTCTTAGATTATAGAATTTATAGGCCTTTCTTTGGCATGAGTAACCAACAAAGATACCTTCATCAACACACGATTCAAACCTACCCAACTTTTTATCTTCTCTTTTGATGTAACATTTCATTATGAAGATTCTGAAATATTTTACATTAGTCGGGTTTTTCTTTCTACAATTCATACGGGATCTTATTGCAATTATTTCTGAGAAGACTTATGTTGATAATGAAAATTTTCATATCAATTGCTTGCACCCAAATTTTTTCATCCAATTTTGAGTCCTTCACCATTGTTCTACCCATTTCCTATATGGTTTTGTTCTTTCTTTCAACAACTCCATTTTGCGGAGGTGTTCGTGCTGTTGAAAATTGTCTTTTTATTCATTTTCATCACAGTGTTGCTGAAATAAATTGAAAGTGAATTCTCCGCCATTATCTGATCTTAGACACTCTATTTTTAAATCAGTTTCATTTTTGACCAAATCCTTGTAGATCTTAAAGCACTCAAATGATTGAGATTTTTTCTTTAGGAAACTGACGGTTGTCATCCTGATATAGTCATCTATCATTAACATGAAATATAATTCTCCATATAAGCCATTTGTTCCCATAGGACCACATAGATCAATATGTATCAATTCTAATGGATGTGATGCAAAGTGTTCTTTTGTTTTAAATTTGCATTTTGTTTGCTTACCGTGTCGACAGGCCTCACATATTGTGTTGGAAGTTTTTGAGATTTTTGGCATTTCTCGTATTGCTTCCTTTTTTCTTATCTTGACAAGATTGTCAAAGTCTATGTGACCCATTCGTTTGTGCCATAACCAACTTTCATCTTCTTTAGCTAGTAGACTTGCTTTAGTTTCTTCATCCAGAACATATATGTTGTTTGGAGCTCGACTTGTTGTAGCGAAAATTTTACCATACTTGCCTTTCCTGATTTCACATTTTGTGGAGTTGAATAGAATTGTATGTCCTTGATCACACATTTGTCGAACACTAAGCAAATTGTGATTCATGTTTTCAACTAATAGAACATTCTTTGCTAGAGCATCTTTGCTTCCGAGATTGACGGTACCTAATCCTATAACATTTGAAGATCCATACTTTGCAAAGGACATGGTTCCATCCTTCTTCTCTTTCACAGATACAAATTTCTTTCTATCTCTAGTCATATGTGTTGAGCAACCATTATTAACATACCACACATATTTGTTGTTTTGAGCCTTGAGAGCGAGAGAAAAATTATCAGTGTTCTTCTTCTTCCATATTCATTTGTTCTGTGACTTCAAATATTCTTCTGGAGGATTTTTAAGTCTGTAGTCTCTGTCTATGTGTCCAAATCTTTGACATTTGTAACATTCGATGTTCTTAAGTGTTCAAATATATTGATGTTTCGTTGAGCCCTAGGAGGTTCATATTTGATAGATCTCCTGGAATTGTATTGGTTCCTATGGTACGTGCGGCATTCTACAACTTTATGACCAAATTTTCCACATGAATAACAATAGCCATAAAAAATATGCTGGTACTTGGATGGAAATCTTCGTTGAGGAATTTTCTTCTAAGGCTGTTCTTGCAAATCTTGTCCAATGAAGTCTACATGTCTGTCAAATCTCATAGGTTCATTGTATATTGTAGAAGGTCCTACTTCTTCTTGTTATTAACCGAGGTCGGTTCTATCATTGTAAGATCATTGATTGTTGATGAGTTCTTCCAATGCCCTTGAGTTGTTGGCATAGTTTTGGATAGTTTTTCCCTTCTTCACTTCCTTACACAGTGAGACTACTTCAGCTTCTAATGCTTCCCTTTCTCAGTTACTTTCTTCCAACTTTTTTTGAAGTGACTCTTCAATACGTTTATGTTCTTCAACTTCAATTTTGAGACCTTGAACTTGTTCTTCAAGAGTGTTGGAATGAATCTTCTCAGCCTCGAGCTCTTTTATAAGCTTGATTGCCTCCTTAGAAAAATTTTCTATCGTCAACCCTTCTTCTTCGTTATTTGATACCTATTGTTTATTGTGCTCAGCCATAAACAATACTCTCTCATTGGCTTCTTCTTCACGGTCACTGTCTTCATCGGATGATGAGCTATCTTCTTTAGAGAGAGAGTTCCTTTTGAATCCTTTCTTCTTGCCTTGCTTGTTGAATTTGTTAAAGACTTTCCTTCCTTTTGAGTTTACATCACTTCTGTTCAGAAAATTTGTTGCGAAATGCCCAACCTCACTACAACTGAAACATATCAATGGAAGTTTACCTTTGAATTTTCCCTTACCAATTTTTAGTTTTCTCGTAAATTAAGCATATTCTCCATCTGAAAAACCTTCTTCATCATCTTCCTTTTCTTCTCACTTGCAGGTGCAGGTGCAAGTCTTTTCCTTTGAAGATTGTTTGTCCTTATTGGTTTTCTTAGATGTAGCAAATACAGTTTCTCGATGTGAAGTACCCTCTTCTTCATCAAGTCTCATTTCATATGCTATCAGAACTCCATGTAATTCTCTATGTTGAGTTTTTCTAGATTTGTACTATATTCTAAGACTGATACCTTTGGGTTGAATCTTCATGGTAATGTTCTAAGAATGTTTTGTATAATATTCTTCTCATCAAAAGGCTCTACCAATCCTTCCAGAGTTTTGGTTATTTCATCAACGTGTTGGAAGTATGCAACAATTTTGTCATCTTCTTTCATTTTGAGTTGCTCAAATTTTTCTATGTAGATTTGAAGCTTTGCTTCTTTGACATTTGAGAAACCTGCATATATATTCTCAAGCTTGTCCCATACATTTTTGGTGGTTTTACAACCTAACACCTTATGAGAAGCAAATTCAATAATTTCACTTATAATAATATTATTTGCTTTTGCATCATTTACCAAATTCTTCTTACCTTGTTCATTCGCGGTTGGTGTAAAGCCATTTTAAATAGTGTCCCATACTTCATAACCTTGTTCCAAGAGATATACCTCCATTCTTCCTTTCCAGAGTGCATAATTATTTTCATTGAAGAGAGGTACACAATTCTTGGTATGCTACATGATCTCCTTCCAGTTGTTAAACTGCTATTGAAGGAACCAAGCTCTGATACCAATTGTTAGAAAATACTTGGGGGGGTGTGAATCAGTATTCCTTAGCAATGAGAAATTTTAAATATTTTCAGAGAATTAGTTAATATTAAATTATCATTAATGTTTATGCAGTAACAACAGTAAATAAAAGAACACAGGAGGCACGAAAATTTTAGGTGGAAAACCCCCTCCGAGTCAAAAACCACCACACACTTTTCTAATAATTTTTTAATCTTCAACTCCAATTGAAAAGGAAGCTACAACTTCCTAGAATCTAGAAAAACATTCTTCTCCAACTCCCACTAGATGGATGCTCCAATGCCCGAGATTCTTCAATGGTCAACTGAATGGATGCCCCAACACCCAATAAGCTATAACTCACCCTAGCACCACCCTACCACCCTAATTTTTTCACAGGCTTGAACTTGTTGGTGACTTCATGCACCAGCCTAGCACTGCCCTACCACCCTATAGAAGAATAAAAGAATAATGGATTCCTGTACCAGGAAAATGGTCCACTTTACAATGATATAGAATGATGTAAAAGAAGAAGACACACTAGACCATAACCCCAACTATGAAACAACCACCTAATGATGATCCTATACCTCCTAACATTGCCTCTTCAACCCTTGGTAGATATACACTAGTATAAATTTTACAATGATGCTTTTACAATGACTTTGTACAATGATTATTTTACAATGGTTATATGCAGTGCTTCCCACTTGAAGACTTCATGTGGTGAACTTCTTGTTGATTTTCTGCACCTTAATTGTTGCTCTTGTCATGATACCCTTTCTCACTCTTCAGAACATTATATTATGAATTGAGTCTTCTCTTGATGAATATATAATACCTACAAAAAGTCTTCAAAGAAATACCCATGACATGATAATAGCAAATCTTACCTCATCCGGTAGAGCATATGTCATTGCTAAACAAAAACAAAAAATTAGAATACAAAGAACCTAATGAAATTAAGAGATGAACATACATATACAGAAGATACTTACCTGTAGCTTACCTCTACTGCATCATTTTGCTTAACCTTTCTCTTTGCTGCCCTATAAAGTATGGTCCTTTGCATCCCTTGACAACACTTGATCTAGTTTTTTTCTTTCCTTATAGGAGCATAATATTTAATCTGATGTATCTTTGTGATTTCAGATCTGAAATATATGATCTTTAGTCTTGTACTAGCCCTCTCAGTATTCTTTCCAATGCCACAAGTCTGACCCGATTTGGACTCTTCAAGGCAAATTTATGCCCAATCTCTCATAGTGACCTAATTATGGACTGGCTCAGTAGAGTGAACTTGTATGATGTGTAGCGTGTCATTGTTTCCTCCTTCGGCTCTTAAATTGATACACATAAAACTACAGTACACACACTATCCATCACTTTTTACCAAATTCTAATCCTCTTTTCAGAGAAAGAGTTATGACGATTTTCACAAGGTCACTTCTTTGAGATGAAATTCAGGAGCCTGCAAAACCCTAAGTTCCACAGATCATATCTCCACAAGTATAGTGAAGCAAGATATGAAATTTTGCCAAGACGTTCATCTAGATTAAAAATCAAATGGGTTTTAATTTCAGAATCTAAGACTTCACATAAATGAAGTTATAGCAAAAATTCCATGATCGCTACATTTGGAGGATATATTGAATTCTTTTTATGGAGTTGAGAGGGGATTCTATAGAGAATGTTGGATGGATTTTAGGAGCTTAAAAGTTTATTAATTATTGACTATTCAATGGCCAAAACAAATTATAAGTGCCATGCCACAACCCCATAGGGCTTTAGCCCAATAACTGGGGTTACTAACTTCAAACATGAATATCTCTCAAACCGTGAAGAATTACTTAGCGTGCCATATATCAACAAAAACATCTCAATGAGTAGAATCTATCTAGAAGATCCTTGACACAAAATAGATTAATTTTTCAAGTCCAAATTCCCTTTCAATATCAGGGTAGCCCCTGTGCTACTTGGGATAACATCAATGACAACCTCAGATCATCTTTAGATCAACACTAACATGCCCCTCTCCTTCAAAAATGTGTTGTCCTCAACGCTTCAGAAGTTTTGGATGCTTCTACATAAAATTCTCATCCTCCCATGTGGAATATTCAACATGTAAGTTCTTCCACTTGATGAACTACTCTAAAATTGATCGATTTCATAGCTGTTGGGTCTTATTTCTATGACTTCTTCAAGTTCCAATGTTATTTTTCCTTCCTCGTAATGTTTCATAAATATTGTTTGAATTGGGAGCTTGTCACCTATATTCTTCTTTAAGCATGAATCATGGAAAGCTAGGTGCGCATAGGAAGATGCAGGAAGCTCCAATTTTTACCCCATAGTACCAATCTTTTGCAACACCTTGTAAGTACCATAGTACTTTGGTGATAATTTATTATCCTTGTTAGCTTGCTTGAGGGACATTTTTTTGTATGGTTATAGCTGTAAAAATCCCCAGTCACCTACATCAAAAATTATTTCGATGTGATGTTGATCTATCTATTGTTTCATTAGATTTGTGCCAAAGTGAGGTTATACTGTAAGAGTTGGAGAAATTGTTGTTGATGCTCGATGTGATCTTCCACTTCTTGAACCTTAGAATTTTGTCTTGAATATGATGTGATGGGTGGTGGATGATATCCGTAAAGTGCCATAAATGGGGTCATTTTTTTGTAGTATTGAAAGAAATGTTATACCACCATTTAGACATAGGTAACCACTTGACCCATTGTGTTTATTTATCAGATACAAATAACGGAAGGTATCCTTCCAAACATTTGTTAACTATCTCATTTTCCCATGAATTTGAGGATGACAAGATGAGCTATGAGTTAATTCAGTACCTAGACAAGAAAATATCTCTATCCAAAAATTTCCAGTGAAAATGGGATCTTTGTCACTTACAATAATCATTCGTTTTCTGTGTAGCTTTTGAATTTTTTCCATAAATGCAATAGCAACTATACTAGCTTTAAATGGATGAGATAATGCACAAAAGTATGCATACTTGGTAAGTCTATCAACTACCACCATGATGACACTCTTTCCTTTGGAATTGTGTAAACCTATGATAAAATCCATTTAGACCTCCTCCCAACATTGACTTGGAATGGCTAAAGTTTGTAAGAGACCTGGGTCTTAATTGTCTCAACTTTATTTTGTTGGCAAACCGAATATTTCGCCGCAAAGTTTTGGATATTAGATTTAAGGCCAACCTAAGAAAATTCCTTGTTGACCTTGTGGTAGCCCTTTGAGTCTTCTTTCCAACCCCACAAGTCAGACTGAGGTTGAAGTCTTCAAGAGAGAGTTATGCCCAATATCCCACGATGACATGATTATAGACTAGTTTAGCAGAACAAACTTATAGGGAATGCCACGTGTCACTGTTTTGATTTTTAGCTCTAAAAATTATACAAAAAAAATACAGTCTGTGCATTTTTAGTCACTTTGATGAAATCCAAATCTGATGCTTAGAGAGAAAGTTATGATGATTTTCCATAGGTCACATGTTTGAGACTGAATTTTGGATCCTATAAAAACCCTAACTTCCATGGATCATATCTCCACAAATATAGTGAACTAAGATCTGAAATTCGTACATGATGTATAACATATATTACAATCCTTAGTGTTAATATATGAAGCCAAGATACTTGTAAAGATGGATTTTGGAAATGGCTCACATTGAAATATGGAGATAGAAATATGTAACTTACAACATAGGTAACTCCTATATTGCATGGAGATTTCATTTCATTTTGGATACTCTTACCATTATGGTAATCTAACAGATGAACTCCTATGTAGATCATCAAATATAATAAAGGCTAAGCTCAAGGTTCACATTATGGAAAGATGAACTTGTAGAAATATGGTGATAGAATTGCAACTGCTCAAGAAATTTAATCTAAATCAACAGACACAATTCTACTCTATTTATCTGCAAAAATGAATTCACAATTTAGAACAACATTCATAAACATGCATCAATCCCATACAAAAGTACACATATTTATCGAGGGTAAAAGAAACTAATAAAAACCCCTCAAGCCAAGTTGAATTAATCAGATGAATAGAGAATGTATTACAATTCCTTGCTCGCTCTGAGCTCAACCTGCAAGTGAATAATTATTCTCTCTACTCAATGAAAAGCTCTTTCCCACACATAGTCAATTTATGCCTCCACCTGAGCTCCTATTTCCTTGCACAAATCATGACAAAATTGGCCCCTATTCTTTAGGAATTTCTGCCAAATTGATTGCACAATTTCCAAGGAATTATCATTGATTTCATGCAACACCTGTACACTCAAGACTAGTCTATAACTCATGTTACACTACCATAGAATCTCCACCACAAATGAGTAATTCGAATTCCTTTTGAGGATGAGATATATTTGGTTGATTGATTAGTTAACTGGATGATCTCCGAGTTAGAGTGTTTTCCCACTTCACAACTGACCTCAAACTAGTTCTATTAATAGTTAGAACTAGTGTATTTGAATACAATTGGAAATAATTGATCTGGATTGATACAAATTAGCAATCACACAGGCATAATTGAAATTCAAGCCCTCTAACTTGAATTTACTGAGTTAATTGAGTGACAAGCGTAATGTCACCTCATTTAATATCTCTATGTTTCCTGCTAATGTGGAAATTTCAAATTTACCTAATTTGACCAAAGCTAAGTCAAATTGGGCCTTTCTTGCTACACTTCTCAACACTCCCTCTTAGAAAGAAAGGGATTTTCAACCACCCCTTTCCTGCACCTATGGAATTCAAACTTCCCTCTTGACAAAATATCTATGTATATTTTATGTTCTTTCCATTGTATATTTTTTTTCTTTTTTAAGGATATGTTTGTAGGTAATTTTTGTATAGGGTTAAAACCATCAATCAACCTCCTTGGTGAATGATTCATTAAGTGATTTCAAATTACACAATTTATCACCTTTATTATTATTATATTATTTTGATTCCCCATTATTGTCCTATAATTTCAAGATGTATTCTTTAGATTAATTTAATCTATGATAAATTCTCTAGATCTATTATTTTCTTGACTCCTTGATCCCTTTATTTGAGAAGAGTTCCTCAATTTTTTTTTTCTATGTGATATTTTTCTAATATCCTTTTTAGTACTCATCCAAAACTTCAAAGTTTCAACATCTAAATTATAAATTTCATCAAAGTAATCTTTTATTAACCTCCTCAATTGTTCCCTAGGATTTATTTTATATTTACCCTCATCTCCATAGAATATAGGTATTGTCTTTGATTATTTAGTGGGGTCTAACCCAAACCTTCAACTTACGACTTTAATATATTTACAATATTTATTTCAAATAGATATAATTATTTTCCAAAGATATTCATCTATGCTTTCTCTCTCCATCTACTTTTGAATAACCTCAATCAATCTACCTAACCAAAATTTATGATAGTTTAACATATCTTTTAAAACCCTCTTCTAGAGTATGTCCTTCTAGCGAACATTTCTCTAGTTTATCTCCATAATTTTATGCCCTCGGAGTCCAAAATTTTGATTCGTAGTAATATGATATGTTTTCTATACAATTCCATAGGATGACCAAAATTTGATGTTCCAAGCTAAAGTTATGATCACTTTCCCAAAACTTGATAACTTTTGGCCCACTTCAAAAAGAAAACTTATACAACAAGCCACATATCCAATGTTTCAAATATGATTCTGAAACATTTAATTGAATTACTTCTACATGTCCCCTCATACCTTGAAATTTCCATAGTATTAAACTTCTCAAGAAAAAATGTATTGCAAGCATGCAACAATGACTTGTTTGAAACTATTTTTGAGGCTATCCATAAACTATAGGTTCCACAAGGTATATATCTAAAGATTGTGTGAACCAAAATCTAAAATTTTATTACCTACACCCTAATGCCTTCCCTCAATATTCTCAACATTTTGTGCTCATAACCCTTCCAAAAACAAAGTTATACTAAAAATTCCAAGATGCCTTATTTGAACTTGAATTTTAGAAAAATCACAAACCATATATTCCGTAGGGAATATCTTAAAAAGTGTAGAGAATAAGAATCTAAAAATACGTCCCCCATTTTACTTCTCTGTTTCTCCTAAATCATCTCAAAATTTCAAACTCTGAAAGTTCCCATAAAGAAATTATGGCAAAACTTATAACATGTCTTGTTTGATACTAATTTAAAAATTAGCCACAAACATTATATTCCATAGGATATATATCTGAAACTTTAGCAAACTTGAAATTTAATTTTTTATCACATGTATTGTGGTAATTGATCTTAACTCCTCCAAATTTAACTTTTTGAAAATTCCCTAAAATAAATTTAAAGAAAAGCTTCCAAGCTAAATTATTTAAAGAAGAAAAACCCTAAGATCATAACTCTCATACTTGTGATCTAAATACTCAAAAAAAATGGAAGTCACATTATGTAAACCAATATGAGTGTTGAAAACAACTCTGATATAGATAAGAGAGATATGTTATAGAATAAATCCTTAAATAATATGTATTTCTCCTTGAAATAAACCAATACAATCCAACATCTAATTCACCTCTTCTTAATCATTCACACATTGCACATGTGGCCCCTTCATAATTAGGAAAACCCTATAACATATACATTTACACACTACATGTATATTTAGCCCCATATGTGACTCCCCTTGGGGTAATATGATACACATGTAACCGAATATATGCCCCCATATAGTCATAACATTGACCCTAACAAAATTAATCCTATGATGGAATGGCCAATTCCTAGAAGCTTGAATAATCTTGAGGATTCTCAAGATTGGTAGTATATTACTGCAGTTTTTTCAAGAATTATCATTGAATATCAAAATATTTCACAATGTTGTTGAAAAATGAGGCATTTTCTTGGATTGTAAAAGCAACAAAAGATTCTTGAAAAACTTGAGGCTATGTCTACAACTCACCTCCTATCCATGCCTAATTTTGACAAAACCTTAATTATGGAGTCTTATTCCTTAGGGAATGATATTGACATAGTTTTACTGTAGAAAGGAAGGCCTCTTACCTTTGAAACAATTATATTAGAGGTTAGAACTCATACAAACCCATTTTTTGAAAGAAATATTGGACATATAACATGCATTTAAGAAAAAAATCCCTTAACTAATAGGAAAACACTTCAAAGTAAAAATAGAACATGATATCATAAAGTAATTCTTGGGAAAATGATTATCTTAAGAAGAGTAACCAAAGTTATATAAAAAAATGCTAGGTTATGACCTTGGAATTAGATATAGTAAAAGGAAAACAAAATGTGGTGGAAAATGAACTTTCAAACAAATAAGAAGAGACAAAGGGTTTACCTTGTGTCATTTCAATTTTCCAATATGATTGCGTGGAATAAGTAATGATATAATGGTAGTAAGATAAAAAAAGAATGCAAGACCATTTAGTAACAACAATATAACTCAAGGACAATATATAATTTTTTGTCAAAAAATGATTCATTGCTTTATTTGGATCACTTACGCTTATTTAAGAATTTCCAACTCAAACATAACATCTATTTGGAATTCCACACTTCTCCTATACCAGTAATTTTAGGGTTTCCAAAAAATTACCACAAGATAAATTAGATCTTTTCTAGGAGGATAATAAAACTAATGTTCAAAACATTGTAGTTGAACATTTGGTTTGCTAATAGAATAAAGAAGAGACTATGATGAACATACATATTTTATAACCATGATGCATACAAATTTAGTGTTAGGAATAGGTCTCAATGGATGTATTAAAAGTATAAAAAACTCCAACAAAAAGAAAGTTATCATGGTAATGATGTATCGACTCACAAAGTATGTGCATTTATACTCTCATTCACATCCTTTTAATGTAGGTACTATAGCTACAACCTTCATAGAAATTGTTTGAATCCTATATGGAATACCCATGATTATTTTAAGTGCTAGAGATCCAATTTTCATTCGTAATTTATTGGTGAATTATTCTATTGTTTGGGTACTTATTTGACTCATAACTCTTCTTAAAATCCTTGATCTAATTGTAAAACTAAGGTTATGAATAAATGTATAAAACGATACCTTCATTGATTTGTATATGATTCACACTATGGATCAAGAGGTTTCCATTTGTATGATGGTGGTAGATAATGTCCTCCCATACTAAGTCATGAATAATGACCTTATTTATGGCACATTAGGGTTATCACCCTCCATCCATCACATCATCATTGAGTAGGAAAGTGAGGGCTCATGCAGAGGATGACCACATTGAGCACTAAAAAGAGCTTCTCTAACTATTGAAGAATAATTTGGCTATAGGTAAAAATAATATGAAACAAGTAGATCAACAAGCCATGAAAGGATATTTGAAGAGGGGATGTGGTGTTTCTTAGGCTAAAACAATACAAATAGATGTCCCTCAAGGAAAAAAATAAGGGAAAGAAATTAACACCAAGTATCATGGGCCCTATAAGGTGCCACAAATGATAGGAAATATGGATTACAAATTGGAGTTGTCACCACCTTCATATGTACATCTAGTATTTCATGTTTCTTAGTTAAAGTTGGTAATTGATGATAAGGAGAAAATAAAAAATATATTACTAGATATTAATGAAGAGGGGAAAATAGTACTAGAACCATAAATATTCCTTGAAAAATGGATCCAACAACCAAAAATTGAGCATTTATTGGGTACTTCATCAAGTGGAAGATCCTATCAATAGAAGAGTTGACACTCAAAGATGAGTTCTTCATGCCAAAATGTATGAAACTAATCAAATGTTGAGGGAAAATTTTATTTGAAGTTTAGGGTCACCTTAATACCTATATATTACTAGATATTATTGAAGAAGTCAAAATCATACTATACCCATTGGATACACCAATCTCATTGGTCCAATCCCTTTAGTTTTGGGTTTGATTAGAAATTTATCTTTTTTATTCTTGGAAGGAAACTCATGATGTGGAACTATTCCAACTTATCTAAGAAACTGCACTTCTCTCCAAGAAATTTTCATTAGATACAACAATGTTATTGGTCCAATTCCTTCAGTTTTGGGTATGCTAGAAAAATTATCTTATCTATACCTTGAAGGAAATTCACTAAGTGGTTACGTCCCTCCAGATAGTTGTAGTTATACTTAGGTATGCTACATTATTTTCTATTACAATAACTTGAGTGGAAGAATTCCAACTGATTGGGCTTGCTAAAAAATATAGAGTACCCATATCTACAATAAAACATGTTGGAGAGAACCATCACTTTGTCTCTAGGAAATTTCTCTTTTCTTGACACTTTATATTTGGAACAAAATAATGCATTATTAGGTAATATCCCACCGAATTTGATCATTTGAGAAAGTTTTCTTAACTATCGATTTATTTCCCATGTAATATTTCAAATCTTATCCCTTTTGAAATAGGAAATTGCAACAATATTGTATGTTTGGATTTAGAATACAATAAAATTTAAGGGTCCCTGCCTATGAGTATATTTAGGCTTCCCCTCTCCACCTTGATTTTAGCTAGAAATTGTTGATTTATGTAGCTTGGGAGGTAATCCAAACCCTAGGGTTTAGGGTTTGGATGGAAAAGCACCACAAGCGTCACGTGTGGGCTTGGAACCCAAGTATTAAGTTTTGCACCAAAACTTGTTTTGGGCAATTCCAAGAGCACATTTATACATGTGATGGCATTAGATGATATAGGGTGGAAAGGAGAATCCAACACCTCGAGAATCATCGAATTATGAGTTTTAGAAGTGGAGAAATGAATTGTTGAAGTTATATTCTGGGATTGCAATGTGAATGTCAAGGTTGACCTAAGGATTTTTAGGCCTATGACAGGTTGGAAGCCCCTAAACTATATGTTGGAGGAACCCTTATATTGGATATAAAAACAAGGTGAATACAAAGAATTTGAGCATCCAAGTGTGCAATGTCCTCAAAGGGATAGATCTGAAATTCAAACAGCCTAGCCATAGCAAGAGAGGGGTCTTGGAAAGCATGGAAGCAAGGGTTTGAAGTCTGCTTCAAGAGGTCGAGTAGCTGAGGCAAGTGCAGATTGTTTGAGGGTCTATTTTGGGTTGGAATCTTGTTGTTTCAAGGGCTGAGAAAGCAGGCTATTAGGCCAAGTCTTAGTAGGGTAGTACATTGTTGCTCTATGGCTGTTTGGGCACATTTTATGGAGGAAGAAGCTACAACAAGGTTGTTGTGCTAGGCTGCAATCCATAGCACACAACTGGGTCTACGTTAAGGGTGTCAAGAGGTGACAAGTCCCTTGAGGAGGAAACGTGGGTGTAAATGAAGCTTTCCAAGGTGGCTTGAATTCCTTAAAGGGTTGGTTTGTTGACTATGGGTTGTGTTTAGGGGTGTAGTAACTTCCCTAACCAAGACTACATCAAACATAAATATGCAAACATAAATAAAAACATTGTTTTGTGGAGGAATATTGGGTCAAGAGATGTCTGGTTTGGATCAGATTGACTTACATCCTATGGGAGCCAATTTGTAGGTGAGGCTGGGTGATCATGTGCCTTCATCAATGCAGATTATGTAGTGATTGGAATGGATTCCATTATTCTGATTGGGGAACAATGTGTTGGATACCCACAGTAGCCCTATAGCAATAAACAAGAAGGATGCAGTTTGGTGCTTGACTGGGTGAAGTTTGTAGCCTAATGAGTAGCTCTTTGATGGATGAAAGAGGTTACAAGAAAGAATATTGGAGCTCGAAAATTAGGCCTTCCCAGAGAGTAGATTGATGAGCGTGTGTACTTGCAGCATAAGTGACATGCAACATTGTTAGGTGGAAGCTCTCATGTAGTCTCGATGCGTTTTCCTTTGAAAGACTAAGGGTTAGCTAGTGATTAGTACCGAAGTGAAGGACCGAGAGGACAAGATGGCATAGAAGTTGCAGTGAAGTTTGTATTTGTATCTTGTATACCATATATTTTTGTATTACTTAGATTTGGTTTAATATAACGAAGAATGGTGATTAGACAATACTGTACAATTTTGTTAAAAAGTGTGTATATTTGTCCACAAGTGATTTAATGCTTTACATTTCTACTATGCAAAGTAGTTTATGGTAGAGATTATTGGTTGGATAGTGAAAGTTATCTTAAGACTCTAACCTAGACCTAAGGTCATCGAAATTAAACATTGTATCAAAGCATGTTTAACCTACATTGGAAGTAATTAAATCAGAGTTATCACAATGAAGTATAGCATGAGAGGGAGTTAGTCACATTGTAAGTGAAGGGCTCACTACAATGTTGAAGTTACAAGAAGGTCTCTAGTATGAGGATAGGTTGGAAGGGTTGTTCAACTATACTCCTTGGAAGGAAAGGATCAAGTTGGTATTGTAGGTCAACAGGATCTGGGATTTTTCTAAGAAAGAGATCAAGAAGCCAACAGACCCTAAGGAGCTAGAAATATGGGATGATTTGGATGTGAGGATTATATTTATCATCATATATGGTGTGAAGAATGCCCTAATACCTCATTTTTCTGGGAAGAACAATGCACATGAGATGTTGATGGCTCTTCAAAATTTGTTCCAGAATAAGAACTAGAACCAGGTATTGATATTGGAGGATAAGTTGAATTCCACAACGATGATAAAGGGTGAAAGCCTGACCTCATATATGAAAATATTGTCTCATGTCAAAGATGAGCTTGCTACCATTGGTGTCACTATCTTAGATGCATATATGGCAAGGATTTCCTTGAAATGGTTCATTAAGGAAAGGAAGCCCTTCATTAAAGGGATATTTTCCAAGGATAAATTGCTAGATTGGGATAGGTTGTGGAATGAATTTATCCAGGAAGAGTTGTGGGGTGAGGATCCTCATCCAAAGATGAAGTCTTTTGATGATGATGTGGAACTTGGAGTGTGAATGACGGGTAAGAAAAAGAGGGACTTCAGTAAGATCAAGTATTTCAGTTGTGGCGAAATGGGCCATTTTTCGTCAAGATATCTAATAAAGAAGAAGGTATATGATAGGAAGAGGAAAGGAACCTAGGGTGTCGGTGTTGCCACTTCAGCTGAGATAGATGATCTCTTTAGGATATTAGAGGGAGAGGAAGTTTTTATGATCTCTCATTTCTCACAGGGTGTTGTCGATGAGGATGGATGGTATGTGGAAAATGGTGTGATGAAACATATGACAGGGTCAAGAGGTTTTTGAGACTCTAGCTAAATGGGACTTGAAGTTTCACATGGTGCTAGAAAATAAGAGTTAGTTGGAGATCTGAGGATTAGGTGGTGTACCATTCAGAATGGAGGCAGGACATGTGATGCGGGTCCAGGATGTATTGTTTGTACTAGGAGTTAGATATAACATGATTTTTGCCTTGATGATCAAGAGGAAGGGGTTTGAGGTCTTGTTCCGGGAGGGCATGGAAAGACTCAGGCCTAGAGGCTCTAAGTCTGATGGGATTGTACTTGGAGTTAGAGAGCATGATCTCTACAGGTTGATGGACAAGCCTATGGATCATGGAACGAAGCATGTGGAGCAGATGGAGGTTCTGGAGAAGCAGAAGTAGGTGCAGGTACAGTTTCCTGAGAGGAAGGTATACCTTCTCGAGAAGAAGGTCCAAGTTCTAGAGACTCATATGGAATCAAGTTCGAGAGGGAGATTGCAGGTTTAAAGGGAGACTTTGCAGCCCAAGAAGAGCATGTGGTCAGTGGGGAGAAAGGGTGCTCCTACAACTTTTAATAAGGAATCATGGAAGGATTGGAAAGTGATACAAGAGAAATAGAAGAAGTAGGATACTTTGAGTGACAACGACACTTTCGAGAAAGGCGTAGTTGATAAAAAAGGGATTGTTACATTTGTGAGTGCCTGGAGTTGGGAAAGTGTTGAGAGAAGTGATGATGACGATGAGTTACTTCCTAGTCTTAGAACTGCTTCCCTCACTAAGAGGGAGTGTTAATTTGTGTAGCTTGGGAAGTACTCCAAGCCCTAGGGTTCATAGTTTGGAGGGAAAAGCACCACAAGGGTCACCTGTGGGCTTGGAACCCAAGTATGGGGTTTTGCACCAAAACATGTTTTGGGCATTTCTGAGAGCACATTTCTACATGTGATGGCATGAGATGATAAAGGGTGGAAAGGGGAATACATCGGTTCAAGAATCACTAAATTCTGAGTTGTATAAGTGGAGAAATGAATTTTTGACGTTATATGTTGGTATTGCAATGTGAATATCATGGTCAAACTAAGGAGTTTTAGGCACATGACAGGTTGGCAGCCCCTAAATTATAACATTGGAGGAGCCCTTATATTGGATATAAATACAACATGAATACAAATCATTTGAGAATTAAAGTGTGCAACATTCTCAAAAGGATAGCTCTGAAATCGGGACAACCTAGTCATAGCAAGAGAGGGGTCTTTGAAAGCATGGAAGCAAGGGTTTGAAGTCTACTTCAAGAGTTGGAGTAGGTGAGGCAAGTGTGGATTGATTGAAGGTCTATTTTGGGATGGAATCTTGTTCTTTCAAGGGCCAAGAGAGAAGGATACTAGGCCAAGTCTTAGTAGGGCAGTACACTGTAGTTTTATGACTATCTGGGCACATTTTGTAGAGGAAGAAGCTACCACAAGGCTATTGTGCTAGGCCGCATGCCATAAAACATAGTCGTGTCTACATTAAGGGTGTCAAGAGGTGACAAGTCCCTTAAGGAGGAAACGTGGGTGTAAAGGGAGCTTTCCAAGGTGGGGCACAACCCTTAAAGGAATGGTTTGTTGACTATGGGGTGTGTTTGGGGTTGCAGTAAGTGCCCTAACTAGGACTGCAACAAACAAAAGTATGCAAACATAAATGATAGTAGTATTTTTTGGAGGAACGTTGGTTCAAGAGGTTACCGGTTTGGATCAGACTGACTTGTATCCCATGGGAGCCAATATGGAGTCGAGATTGGGTGATCATGTGTCTTCATCAGTGTAGATTCCATAGTGATTAGATTGGTTTCCATGGATATGATTGGAGGACATTGCGTTGAATATACAAAGTAGCCCCAGTGAAGCATACAAGAAGGATGTTGTTTGATGTGTGATTGGGTAAAGTGTGTAGCCTAACGAGTATCTCTTTGATGGATGAAGGAGGCTACTAGAAGGAAGATTGGAGCTCTGGAATTAGGGCTACTCAGAGAGCATATTGATGAGCCCGTGTACTTGAAGCAAAAGTGGCAGGACACATTGTTAGGTGGCAGCCCTCTTGGACTCTCAATGTCTTGACCTTTGAAGGACTAAGAGTTGCTAGTGTGTAGTACGGAAGCGAATGACTGAAGGACAAGAAATGACATAGAAGTTGTAATGAAGTTTTTCATTGTATCATGTATACCATAGATTGTTGTATTATTTAGATTTGGTTTAATATAATGAATATTGGTGATTGTACAATATTGTACAATTTTGTTAAAAAGCGCATATATTTGTGCATATGTGATTTACTGCTTTATATTTCTGTTGTACAAAGTAGTTTATGGTTGAGATTCTTGGTTTGGAAGTGTTAGTGATTTTAAGACTCCAACCAAGATGCTAGGTCATGGAAATTCAACAGAAATAATAGGATCGGTAACACACCTGAAGCCATTAGGAATTTGAGACATGATATTAACTTAAATCTAGGAGGAAATAGATTTGTTAGTGACATACCTAAAGCCATTACAAAATGGAGTGGGTTGGCCTTCCTAAATCTTGGTACAAACACGATAAGTGGTAGAATTGTAGGAAATTTATAATTTGAATAATTTTCAACACATTTTATTAGATACCAACTATTTTACAAGTATAGTTCCAAAAGGCATAGGAAATTCTCATTCATTCTCTTAGAAAATTCTTCTTGAATTGAAATAATATTTCTAGTTGAATTCCTTGAAGTATTGGTGGTTTGGTTTTGCTTCAAATACATATGAAAAAATAAAAGGGACTAATCCCTGATAATATTGGCCAATGTGTGGGATTAGAGGTGTTAGATTTTTCTGAAAATGTGTTGAATGGAAATATTCCTTCATCCCTAGGAGATTTTAGGTCTATGAGGAATTTATTATTGCATAGAAAGAGTCTTGTGAAGGAAAATACCACCAACTTTAAGTAAATGCATGGTCTTATAGAGGTTGAAGGTGTCTTACAACAAACTTAGTGGAAATCTAGATATAGGATTTATTAATTGTATGTAAGTTCTGTATGCTTACTCGAATAACGTTTTTGAGACTTCACTTATTCCTTGTCCAAGTATACTCGACTTCAACTATTAGATTTAAGGAAAAATAAATTAACAGGTCACCTACTTGGTTATTTGTAACTTTTCATGAATTGAGAGTTTTAAGTGTTGGTTATAATATGATTAATGGTATACTTCCTTCAAACATAAAAATTCTCATCAAATTTCAAGTGTTGGATCACACACTGACAGAATCAGCCAATAGATACCATCCAATCTAGAGAGGCTCCAAGGATTCAAAAATTTGGGTCTTCCAAACTTAGAAATAATACATTTTATTAGGATCTGGACATTACCATCAAGGAATTTGATTATACTCTAACATATGTTTTGGCTACAAACCCAATATTAGACTTTTCTAACAATATTCTTATGGGAGAAACACCTCCAAGCATAGGAAATTTTACTAGCATTCTATTGTCGAATTTATCACGTAATTGGTTAGAAGGGCACATACGTGCATCTCTTGGTGATATATCTACTTTGGAACAATCAAACTTGGACAAAAATGATGTGGTCGGATATACTCCTCAAGAAATCTCTATGCTATCCATGCTAGCATATCCAGATTTTTCATCTAGAAAACATTGTTGGAGAATCCCACTAGGAATAAAGTTTGATAATTTAAATACAACTTCATTTCAAGGAAACTAGTTTTTATGTGGTTTTCCTTTACATAATTGCAATGAAAAATGAGACGAGACTCAAAATAGCACAGGGGCAAGTGTTATTCAAGAATGGTTGACCCATTTGGACAAATATATATCCTTGATTGCGATGCCTTTACAAATGGGGATTGGATTTGACATTATTATCAATGAAATGATATTATATAATAAATCTAATAATTAGGTGATGCCTTAACTAACGAAACCAGTTTATGGACTATACAAATTTTCTAAATAATATATTTATGACTCACTATAACATCATTTTCAATGATGAGAAATAGTCTCTCTCTCTCTCTCTCTCTCTCTCTCTCTCACTATATATATATAGATATAATTTCAAGTGGTTAAATTATACCCTTGATACTCTTGTTTTATTTGGATGTTTGAATAATCATTATCTATTGGTATCCTTAGATACTAGCTAATATGAAATTTTACTTGATGTTTGGCTATCTTTACTCTGTGGTAAGAGTTTGAAAAACTACATGAATTTCAAAATGTAAAATTTTATTCTATTAAGGAAGACACAATTTGGTTAAGCATGTTATACTTCATTTGAAATCAACTAATAACACAGTTTAGTTCTTATTGAACTTTTTATTCTACACATATTTGACATTCAATTCTACCCATATCATTTCTTGTTATTGTCATTGCTATATAAATAATAGGAACAACATGTGTCATTTAAAACTAGATATGATTTTTTGGACATATAGTACTGATATATCATGGTATTGGCATTGGCTTTCCATATTACAAAAAAACTTATTTACAAACCAGCCTAGATCCATATTAATTTTGGATCTACCAAGAACCAAGAGGGAACAAATCCCTTGAGGTGAAAATCTATTTTAGAGTTAAAAAAAAATTGATCCTTCTCAATGCTAGGTAGATCCAGAGTTAAAATGGATCGAGTTTGGTTTATATAAACAAATAAGATTGTTAGTTTTTATTTTTACCATAAATACATAAACACATGAAAAAATATAACCAAGTTAAATGTTATTTATTTCAAATTTGAAGTCACTTATAATTTACCACTAAACCATTCATCATATACACCATTGTGCACTCACCGCATGATTAACTAACATCATAAACCTATGCTTTCACATGTATATCCTCTATACATGTGTGTGAACATTACAATGTCGATGTAGTCTCTATATAACTCTTGCTAGTGGTAATCATCTCACTTTTCTTTACATCTAAAATTAACCTCTCTCTCTTTTGTCGCGCTCTCCTGTCTCCCTCACTCTCTCTCCTCTATATGAATTCTTCTCTCTCTTCCTTCTTATCTCTCCCTTTCTATCCCACCTCTCTCTCTCTCTCTCTCTCTCTCTCTCTCTCCTCTCTTCTCTATAGAATACCTATGGAAATATTTCTAGTAGTTGTGAGGAAAAAGGTGAAAATAATCTAAAAATAATTATAACTTTTTTTTCTTTTAAATTTAATTTAAAAAATGTTATAATATTAAGTTATTTTGATTGAAATATGAGTTATGGTTTTTGGGTTTCTAGTATTGATAAGTCATGGTATTGTAACAAAGCCCATTTACAAGTGAGGTGAATATCCATGGTTAAAAATCTTGTTATATTGTAAGTTTATTGTAAGTATTATGATTATATGTGCTTATTAATCAAATTTAAATATGTTTTTTTGGCATTCGGTATTGATAAGCCATGGCATTAGCCCATCGTATTATAACAAAGCCCATTTACAAGTTAATAATATCCATGGCAAAGTGGAAGTGAATATGCATGGTAAGCAATCTTGCTGTATTGTAAGCTTATTGTAAGTATTGAGATTTTAAGTGCTTATTAATTAAATTTAAATTTGGTTACAAAATCATTATTTAATTTATATGGATTTTCTTTTTTACATTTTGTATCACACTTTACATTATACTTTACATTATACATTTTGAATTTTATATTTTACATTACATTTTACATTTATATATGTTTTAGTTTGAAAGTGAAGTCTACACTTAATTTTTTTGATTATATATATTATAATTATATTATATATATATATATATTCCCAACATTTAAATAATGTTGACAAACTTAGATTACATTACACAATGTAAAGGTGCAATTAACAATGTTGATAATAAATAGGGAACATTCCTTTGATATTAATAATAACATTTTAAATGTGTTATAATTTCGTTAATTTTTTTTTTTTTTTTTTTTTTTGAAACACTGTAATTTTTTTTACGAAAATAAATGTTTTAATGTTTCTTGTTAGACACTACCCAGACACGGCTCTAGCAATGTATTGCTATAGAACTTCTAATGTTTAACTTTATAATCCATTAATAAATAGTATTATATATAATATATATATATATATAATATATATATATATATATATAATTAAAAAATATTTGTTAGCATTTGATTGGCTTAAAAAATTGTATGTCTTATTTCAGGGTTTTTGACATGTCTCCCATGTCACCCATGATATTTGAACACCTTGAGAAATCACAATTTTCATGGGGATCATGTTTGACATCTTGTAATATGATTAAACATATTATAATTGAATTAAACATAATTTGAAGGTTTTATTGCAACATTCACATAATACAATACCATATGGATCACTCCCTCCCTAATTTTCTGCAACAATTGTGTAAAAATGGTTGCAACTAATTTTTTCCATTATACTGTATTGATACTTCCAATTAATATCTTCCATGAGAATAAGTGAATTTCAAGTCCCCATTTATTATATGTTACGTCGATAACATTCATCTCAAATAGTGCTTTTAATTTTTGTGCTTGTTGAATTGAGGAGGAGGATTTGAGGTAGGAATTGGAAGTATAGGTGATGAGCCCTAGTTTTGCAACAAGAATGTTGGAAACCCCAAGGCTACCAACTTAAATTATCAACCCGGGGTTTGTAAAACATTAAGAGGGGTTGAAATGGTATGTGAAACATGTTGGTCACTTTAATTGTTTATTAATTCAAACAACTAAGTGCTACATAAATGTCAACCCAAGGAAGTCTATTTATTTCAAAGGCAACTATGCACTGTATGTGCTCAATCTCAAAAGAAATAAAGTTGTAGTAATAAATAAACTAGTCACAACTTGCTCCAAGCAAACTGAAGCTTCACTCTGATTTACAACAAAAATAATATATTGTAGACAGTTACCAAAGAATGCTTAATTTCATTAAAAGAATAATATAATAAAAAGGAATCAATCTGCAAAGGAAAGCACTAGCTATGCTGTAACAGAGAACATGAATCTATTCCTAGAACAAGAATCTTCATCACCTGTTTTTTATTACCATGCTTGCCAACTCACTCTCTAAACTCAATTGCCAATGAAGCACTCATGAATTAACTGTAGATGGACTAAGTAATGTAGCAATCAATTGGAAAAACAGAGTTTAGTAATAATGCATAATCAATATTCAGTAAACATAACTTTTAACAAGGTATGGATAAGAAACACACTTAAAACACTACAGAAATATAATGGGTGAATCTTGTGATGAAGGTGGGCCATGTCCTTCTCACGATATTCCCCAGGAAATGAGAACTAAAAAGAAATGTTCAAAAAAGTATTTTATTCATCCATCAATATGTCTTGTTACAAAAATATTCCAGTTCTTTTCCTTCAGCTAGGCCTTTCCGCAGTTTTTCTGTTCCCCTCTAATGTAGATGTCTCCTCTTTTTAAAGAGGAGACATCTATTACAATAGATTACATTGTACGTCCTATCTTTAACCCAATATACCAAAATAGGGAAATCAACTTTCCCATTAACAAAATGTTGTTACAATGGTTATGGTAATGTTGACTTTGGATTGTGGTCATTACATCGAGTGTAGCAGCTCCTTTGATGATCTTCTTCTATTGCTGTCAAATATAGAATGCAAATTACAGCTATTTCAGCAATAGGATTTGCGCATCGTTCTTACTGTTTCAGCAACTGTAAAAGTAATATTGCAGTCTCCAGGTTGTTTCAGCAATGTGGACTGCACATTGTTCTTTAACTATTTCAGTAACTGTCTGATTCAATGATTAACTATGAAGATAACGTAATTATATGTAAAATAATTTAAACGTATAGTAATGAGAAGAAATATTGTATACCTTTGGAACAAATGGGTTAAAGTAATAATATGAATTTTAAATATAGGTTGGGAAAGGATGACATAATAGCAAAATATATGGTCAAAAAGGGATAATGTGGGATCCTAACATCCCCCCCAACTGAAAGGGTTGCATGTCCTCATGCAACTTTAGTCTGAATCTGAGTCTGAATACTGGGTCTTGTAGTGCAAATTACTTAGGCAGTAAGCATAGAAAGTGCTATCAGCCAGTTCTCTGAAACCATAAGCATTCTGTAATTTCTGCCATGCTGCTGCCTCCTCCTTTTTGGACAACCTGAAGTAAGCCTTATATTCTTGTGCTGGCAGCCATAGAATAGGGAAATGAAAATGATATCCTAACCATTTTTTAGCACACTGTTGAATGCATTTGACATAGTTAGGTAGTCGTGAAATTGTTGTTTCAAGATTAAGAGGGTTAAAGGGATGATATTCCTTCCTCTCCTTAGGGGACTGTTCCCAAAATAAGTTGTTCGCCTGTAAGACAAGAGCTCCCTTGGCTTTGACATAATGTTGGAAGTCTTTTAAGACTGCTTACTGTAACTGTCTGATATGCTCAGTCATCCCTTGTTGCTCTAAAAACTGATGATATTCAGTAACGAAAAGCGCAACATTCTGTGGCTCAGATCGAATCCATAGAAGGTGATTTTCTTCATTATGCCTTGCTGAAAGGAAGGCATTCTGCCATGTGAGTTGATTGGCAAGGAAAGAAACAAAGGCCCTGATCTGAATATCACCAACCAGAGGATTTAGATTGAGTTTTCTATCCTTAGGGATGGCTTCGTTATGAAGATACAATTCACAGAGTAAATTTTGTTCACTGGTTGATGCCTCTGTGAAAGTTTTGACAAAATGTTGAGGTGTAGATGCCTAATGAGGTCGCCCATCTCTGATTGCCTTTACTTGGAAGAACGCTAAGCATTCTACGAGGAACAGAGAGTAATTAAAGGATGGTTTCTTGGTGGCCAGTAATCTTTGAACCAAATCAAATATGAGAGACAATCTAGTTTTTAGTTGTTTATTTTCCTTATTCTGGGCACAAGACTATTCCAAAACTTCCCAGTTTGCATATATGTGATTTTTCCATGATGCTTTATGCTCCTACAAGATTTTCTTTTGCAACATAACATATTCCTTCTTCCATTTATCCATCTATGCTTAAGTACTACTGGTCTAAGTGAAGACAGTCTTTGTAGGCTGGGGTTCAGTCTGAGTAAAGACAGTTTTTATAGACTGGAGTACAGAACTTTCAGTTTTAACAATCACCATGGGCCAAGATATTTGTGGTTTAACCTCTTTTTCAAAAATATTTGAAGGCCTTGCTGGTTCTTGTGTGACAGCGGGGCGTTCCTTTTTAATTGCAACAAGGTAGATGCAGGGGTGGCTTCAGGCAGTGGAACTTCAATTATTTTATAACCGGCTTGATGATAAATATTACCACACTAGATGCACATATATTCATTATACCGATCTTTCTCTATACTCTTCTCAGTTGTGGATGCTGCATGAGCTAAAGTATACAAATTAAGCTCTCTGTCATAGGCTTCCCTTGTCGTTATTAATTCCTGCTTGTAAGCTTCGAGTTCTGATTTTAGAAACTTGTTTTCCTGTAAAAGGGAAGCCAAGGTGACTCGGCTTTGTTTAGCAGTCACGGTCTTAGTAGCTGATTCCAGTGAATGAAAGGCATATTTTTCTGTAGCAGATTCATAATTCGGAGCCTCAGCAGGTGGTTCTTGTGTGGCAACTGTTGAATCATCAGCTGGTTCTGTAACAGCTACATCATCCTGAGCATCCAAATTTTGCATACCATCAGATGGTTCTTGTGTTGTAACTACTGATTGAGTATCTAGTTCTTGTGTAACAGCTATGATTTGTGCAATATCCTGGTCATTTTGTTCATCAACAGTTGGTTCTTGTGTAGCAACTACTGAATAGGTAGCTGGTTCTTGTGGGGAAGCTACACCTAGAGTGTTTGTCTTTTGTTCATCAACAGGTGGTCCTTGTGTGGAAACTGTTGAATCAGTAGATGGTTCTGGTGGGGAAGCTACATCTAGGTCGTTTGTTTTCTGTTCATCAGCAGGTGGTTCTTGTGGGCAACTACATCTAGGTTGTCTATTTTCTGTTCATCAGCACGTAGTTCTTGTGTGGCAGTTTCTGACTGAGTAGTTGGTTCTTGTGGGGTAGCTACATGTTGTACATCATCTTGGGTATCTAAATTTAGTGGATCAGCAGCTGGTTCTTGTGTGGCAGCTACTAAATCAGTAGCTGGTTCTTGTGTGGCAGCTACATTTTCTGAAAGAAATGATGTCACAAAATCATGGGAAACTTTCATTTCAATACCCGAGGGTGAGACAGGTAAAGATTTAGGGACTTGGGACTATGGTGGGGTAAGGGGTTTCTAGGCTAATAGGTTTGGAATTTGGGATGGTAATAACAATTGCTACTTCAGTAGACGTCCTCATTTGTCTTCGAGGTAAAAAGGCAGAGAAAGCAATAGTTTTTCTTTTGTGAGTGGGTTTTTTCAGGGATGGTGACTTCTTTGGTTGAAGCCCTTGTTTGTCTTTTGGGTGGGAAAGTAGTGTTGTCTTGCCTTTTTCATTTTAGCTTAGCAATGGGAAGGTTATCATCAGAATCATCATTAGGAATGTGGACAGTGGGACTAGATGATTCTGCTAAATTATAAGATGAAGTCAATGTAGTGGAGGGGTCAATTGGGTTGGCTGCTGCGGGTGGTGGAACTTCTGGGGAATCAAAGATGCTCCTTGGTTGTTGTGCCGAAGTATTTTCAACTTGCTGATGGATTCCAGGGGTTTGTTGAGGAATTTCAGGAGGAACTTCGAAATTTTCAGCATCTACTTTGGGAATTTTGGTTGTTGTTTGAGGAATTTCAGCAGCTTCTTGGGGAATTTCGGCTGCTACTTGAGGAATTTCAGCAGCTTCTTGGGTTCCAGGGGTGGGTTGTTAAGAGGAGGAGGATTTTGTTGGGAAAAACCCCTCTAAATTAATAGTTGAACAAGAAGATGATGGGTGAGGGAAAGGAGTGGGTACTTCACATTCATACAGTAATGTGACATATTTTTCAGACACCTAAGTAAATAATATGGCATATTTAATAGTTGACCATGTCTAAAATGATTTAACAAGACAAAATCATGTTGATAGACTACCTTGTAATGTCCTTCACAGGTGAGGTAGTGCTTAACGAATTGTGCAACCATCGACCATGGAGGTGGTAATGAATGAAGTACGACACCCCTGCCTTTAGGCTCAACCTACTCCCTTGGTAGAAGAAAGTCCTGCTCTGCATTCAAAATGATGTGTTTACTACTAAACCATTGAATGCCATTGGCTGGTAAGCCTGAAACCTGTGCTATATCATCCTCTGAGACTAGAATTCGAACTCCTTGAACAATAGAGTAGCCCTCTTGTAGATTACGTGAAAATTCAGGGACTTGTTGAGGATTGAATCCCTGAAGCCTCTGAAAATAATATACCCAGCCTGCCCACTGAAAAATATGATATACTTTTGGGTGTAATTCCAATAAAGCTATCGAGCCAGGTTCATGTCGAATAGTAGATCCTTCCATAGCTACTAGCTTCAGTAAAATGCACAGTGCAAAGCCGAGTTACCGCACCCAAGACAGAGTAAATTTTGCAAATGAGGTCATGGAATAATAGGAAAGAGATGGGGTGATAAGACATGATTGTGGTAAAAAAAAAAAAAGACGGTGATTGGCATATTGTGAAATGATGGTGTGTGATTTTGGTATTCCCCCCAACTATGGCTGAAATAATGAGTTTAAATGTACGGAGATCGTGGTAATCATGTCATAATCTTCTCATTTAACTATAGTTTAATAATATTTACACATAACAAACACATACCTCATGTTATGAAACCATCTCAAGAAAAGATAGAGAAGATAGATCAACACCTTAGAATTCAGCCTCTTTGAGGGGGCAACCTCCTTTACATTACATAAATGAACAATTCTTAGATGATTCAAATGAAAAAACCTCCTTTCTCTATATATAGGAGTCTAAGGAGTCACAATATAATCTAGCCGACCTAACAATAATAATATAAAGCCACAACAATAACAATAGAGGGATTCTACGGGGCACAGTAATAACAATATGGGGGCAATAGCGGCACAACAATATTAATAAGGGGTATAACTACAATAGTAATGGGGTAATCACTAGTATTATAGGGACCCAACATTTTGGCACTTTAAATTTTTTTATGTACATTAGTTTTTAGAATGTTAGTGATTTGCATGCTAATTTTAAAAAATGTTGATTCTGCATCAGGCCCTTTTTTTAAAAGACTTATTTTTTGACTTTAAATTTTCTAATGTATTAAATGTGAATAATTATTTTCTAAATTCAACAATTTTTGAAGTGGTGTTCTTCTTCATATTTTCTTGTTTTCCTTTAAT